>JAABOM020096044.1:0-27528 GCA_011800125.2 Solanum clarkiae
GTTAAAGGTGGCAATCCCTTATAATATGTGTAGAAATAGCATAGTTACAGGTTGGTTCTCCCGAGCCTCATCGGCAACGGGTGCCAGTCCGCCCTATCGGGACTTGGGGCGTGACACCATTTCAACACTTAGAAAAGTTCAAACACATACTTAGACTCTATAAACCGCATTCACGACTCGTAGATTGGACTACGAGTTGTAAGGTTGGATTGTAGATGTAGTAAAATCTTAACATGAGGATTGTCACTCTCTACGAGACAGGCTTAGAAGTCGTAAGGTCCAATATGCCTATAGGCCTGGTCGTAGAGATTACTTCAGATGCAAATCTTGGTAAATCTACCATTCTTTTCTCCAACATTTTCATACTCTTCTCAACACATCATTATCCTAAATACGACCAATCCAATTGCCAAAACTAATAATCAAAACACTAACAACCAATAAACTCAAAATCCAAAAACTGAAAATAAATTCAAAACTACACTACAACAACAAAATGCTTGGGTTGCCTCCCAAGTAGCGCCTGATTTATTGTCATGACATGACTTAGTCATCTTCAGTACTCAAACTTCCTTAGGTTTTTGTGAACCCTTGTCTCCAGACTCTACCTCTCTCGTCATGCCACTTTGAATCTATTATAGTTGTGTAGATACAAGTCCGAATTGGTTATTAAGCTGTTGGATTGCCATCGAATGTTGATCCACTTTGTAATTTATCTTGATGACATTGAACTTGATCTCCCTTAACATCTCCTTATGTGTATCTACTTTTTTCATCAATTGGGCGAGCATATCTTCAACTCTAGAATTTCCATCTAACTTATGATGATGGTGTGGTAGTAGGAACCATTTGCTCCTATCACACTCTTCCTCACTCTCTTCTTCACGGCTTACATCCTTGGTGTGGTGGCTTCCAGCACTACTCCCTGGAGTGTTTAGACCTTGTGCCTATTTCATGAGCATTACCATATTTGCTCTGTTTTGTTCAAGCATTTGGAAGATTTCTATATTTATGTCTACTTGCTCGCAGATTTGATCAAAAGAATCCATGTAACTAGTTGGTTATTCACGTATAGGTTTATTAATATGGTGGGTGTCAGCCATCTTGTTCATCCGTTCAACAATTTTTGAAATTGCAAATGATTTCCCCAAGACTGAAGTTCCCATAAGAGCATTTGAATATGCTTGATTATCCGGGTCTAATGCTCGGTAGAAACTCACCATTAGTATTTGTATCGGAAATGCCATGGTCTGGAGCACTTATTAAGTATCCTTTGTACTGCTCCATGTAAAATTCACCAGGGAATTGCTAGAAGGTAATGATTCAGTCCCTCTGCTTAAACCAATTTGACCTAACAAAGAACCTTGCTAAGAAAGCCCTTTGCAATTCCACTCAACTAGTGATCACACCTTGTAGAAGTTCAATGAACCGTAATGTCACATGGTCTGTGAGATAGAATGGGAAGACACAAAGTTCCAAAACATCTATAGGAATATGCTTTCTTACCATTACACCCCTACAAATATATGCGACATAGTGCTAATGGCCATGTGGATCTTCGGACGGCACACTCGCAAACAAACCATGGTCTTGCAACCTTTGGATTAGCTCATTAAAAACAATGAACTTTGAGTTAGTTAGTAAAGTTAGCAACACAATAGCTGCCAAGATATTACTTTTGTTTTGAGCCATTCGTCTTGTAATCCACTGAACCTCTAAGTCAATCAGAGCGAAGGGAATGCCTTAACTTCTTATATTGGGCATACAATACCTAGTATATCCTGCAAAGAAACTAAAAAAACAAAAGCAAAACAAAAGTAATATATAAGAGAACTAAAATATTAACACTTGAATTGTACTACTAGTGATCCAAATCAAAGTCTCGCCGTGTTCCTCGGCAACAACACCATTTTGTTTGATCACACTCAAAATACACCTCTTTTTGAAGTAAAAGAGATCATCAAAATAATAAACCTAACCAAGATTAGGGTCGAATCCAACAGGGAATATGGGACTTTAAAACTTGGTTCACCAATAATCAATTCAAGAATTAACTAAATCAATTCCCTAAAAAAAGGAGGGGGGGGAGGGTTTGTAATGAACAATAGGAAACTAAACTGGACTAACTAAAATTGGGCAGCAAGCAATAATGGAGAGCGACTTAGGTATTGTGTTCCCCATAATTCACTAATTCAACTTCCCCGGATTTTACAATTCTCGACTAGATTATCATATGCAGGACAGTAATTTAGGTTCTTCCAACCCTTTGGTCAAAGGTGAAGGTCAAATTTCACTATGGGACTTGGCCAATCTCTATAATGTGCTCAATTAACTATTACCTATAGTCCCAGTCAACATCCTTTTGGTCTAGTTCGGTTGATTAGATGAGAACACATAATTGAATCCTGTTAATCTCTCCCTTTTCCTATTCATTACCACATGGATTGGGAAGGTAGCACTAGGCAAGTTCTAATGTTGGCGACCAGTAAAACACATTCAAAATGAAGAGAAATGATTAATACATGCAAATACTCATTCTAAAGATTGCACATAATTCGAGTTTTCTAAGATAGATTCTTATGATTCCCACAACCCCAAGTTGTGGGTTTAGCTACTCATATCTTAGATAAATAAAGAAACAATGAATAGAGAATACATGGTTAATCACTTACCCAAGAAGATTTATGAACCAAAAAACCCAATGTTTATTGAGAATCACAAGATTGAAAGTTGAATTTAATCCACAAGTGAATCTCTTCTCCAAAATGTAGTCTCTAGAACAAAAACCCTAAGAATATTCTAATTTCTTGTTTTCTACTCTATCTGTTGCTCTCGATATACAATGACTGAAAACTTTTCTTAAATGACCTAGTATTTTTTATTTATAATATTTAAAAATAAGTCTCTAAATTATTTTAAAAAATGGGTCGGCGCATGATACGAGTTGCAGTTGCGACTCATAACTAGGGTCACGAGCCGTAATCAGGCTTTCGTGGTCGGCCTCCTACATATTGCACTTCACTGATATGAAACACCTTTATGACTCGAAGTCTGATCTATGACTCGTATCGACTTCTCGTAGTCCACATTTGCATCACTTGGTCCAAATCTGATTGACACTAGAAATTTCTATGAAATCTCCCTTTACGACCTATGTATGGAACTACGACTCGTAACTGGATCGCATGTGGCAGAATTTAGATTTTTCTTCAACACTGGAACGTCCATGAGGCTACCTCTCTGACTCGTAAATTGAAGTACAACTCGTAAAGGGTCTTATATGTGCTTAAAAATTAGCAAAACCGGCAAATTTTCCAAAAATTGTTCCAACCTACTTTCTTGTAAAAACAAACACAAAAATACATAAAAGCCATAATAGTCACATTGAGAACACACAAAATCCTATGTTTAAGGCATCAACCGTGTTGTATATTGATGACACATCAACTCCCCAACTCAGTATCACTGGATAACCTTATTCCTTTGTAGTGTATAGCATGAATGACAGGATTTTAAGTTCACTAAGCCCTTTGGTTAAAGGTGAGAGGTGAATTCTACTATGTGACTTAGCCCATCTCCATGACATGTATTACTAACCATTACCTGTTAGTCCCAGTACAACCTCCCCTTAGCCCAGTTTAGTTGATTAGACGAGAACATATTAATCGAATGCTATTAATTAATCTCTTTTTCTATTGATTACTACCTTGGTCCAGTTGGTAACACTAGGTGGGTTCTAATTTTTTCCACCACTAAAAAACATGCAAAACGAAGGGAGTTAATTAATATATGTATATACACCTTCCAAAAATTGTGAATTATCCGATTTTACTTGTTCTTTATGGTTTCCACAACCCTAGTTGTGGATTTTTCTACTCATGCTATGTGTAGATACAGAGATTATGAATTGAGAAGATATAATTGATCATATACATAATAGATTTAAGAACAAATAATCCAACTTTAATGAAAATCACAAGCTTTAAGATCAAATTCAACCACAAGTGTTCTCAAAGACTCTGTTCTAATTTTCTCTCAAAAAATATTGAGTTCTCTGAGTACTAGTCGAAAACTTCTAAAAAATAACCTAAAAGACCTATTTATAATAATTAAATTCAATTCCTAGACAAAATAGGAGAATTAGTTGGCACGCCATATGAAAGGTACTTTACGACCCATATTGACTTCTACGACCCGTAATCGGGACCACATACTCAGATATTGGAATTTTAGACTTTAACTCTATGATACCCCTCTATGACTTGTAAAGTAGTTTAAGTCCCGTAAAGGGAGTTTCGTCTAAGGACATTCCTGCAAGTCCACTTCTCTGATCCTCAGGCAAGTATCCTCTCCTACGACTTGTAAACTCATCTACGACTCATTTGCATGTTCGTAGAATGAACAGAAGAAATTATCCTATCAATGGAAATTTTCACGAAACCTCCCTATGGCCTGTAGAATGGTCTACAACCCATCAAGGGTCTCGTATAACAATAAAAATGCAACGAGTTTTGTAACTTTTCCCAAAATCATGGCTAACCTATAATCTACAAATATAAAAACCAAAACACATAAAACACGATAACATTGCATTGACAACATGTCCAAATTTTAAGCATCAAAAGTGTTGTATTTGAAATGCTCCAAAAGTGCCTGAAAATTTGCTTTGGAAATGCCCATAATTGTGATTTTCATATATCTCGAAATTCACGCGTGATATCAAAAATCTGACTTCATATTCTTAATCAGAGGGAAAAATTGAGTGGCAGATGAGTATAACCCCAATTTTAAAGGACCCGTACCGAAATTTTATTTTCGCCAACTTAGCAATTTCCAATGTGCATCCTCGTTGGCTCCACGACGTGGCCCTTTGCGGAGCAGTGTTGTGACTTCCTTATTTTTCCTTTTTTGGCCTAAGGAATTGGGGTCTTGGCCTATGTCCTTTCATGTGTTAAAACACCTATACTTAGCCATTTTCAACTCTGTATCACTCAAGATGCTCTCAAAACCCTCTCTAACGCTTAACCAAATATTTCATTCAAATTCAAGTGTCCCAAGCTTAATTCCGGATCTCAAGAACTTTATTCAAGCTTCAAGTTTTCATCCAAGTCTACATCAAGGGAATTCCCAAACTTGAGGTATGTGAATTTCAGCCATTGAGTCCTTCTACCCATGATGCCCAACCTTCTATTTTAAGAAACTTGCATGTTTTCAAGATGTATTACTTATGGGTATTACTTGTTGTGAATTATGATTACAAATTATGTTGGGGTTTTATGAAATGATGATTGGAAACATGTGTCTACCTATTTTAAGCCTATATTATGAGATGGTTTGTCTATTGTGACTATGCATGTTTTGAGTTATGAAACAATAATCTATTAGGAGGTTTGATAAGGGATTTCAAGCTATCATGCAGGAGGGTTTTACTATGTATTGGTGTGTTGATTTACATTAAGTTTTTTCAGATGATTTCACTCTTGAATTTCATGATTTTGAACTAGCATTACACACCCACCAAGTGTTTGATAAAATGTCTTGACATGAATTCTTGGGTTATTAATGGTCTATGATATCATTTATAAGTTAAGTTACTCTATGATGATGAAGGGATTGTGGGTATGCATTGAATTCATGAAAAGTATCTATAGTGTTTCAAGTTGACCACACCTTGTTGAGGGGGCGACATACCTCACCCATTTTGATGGGGGGTGCTATGCCCATCTACCATGTTGTGGTGTATATACGTTGGCCACTTTGGTGGGGGGTTCTATGCCCATCTACCATATTGAGGGGTATATACCTTGGCCACTTTAATGGGGGGAGGGGTGCTATTCCCATCTACCATGTGGAGGGGTATATACCTTGAGCACTATGATGGGGGGTGATATACCCATCTACCAATTGAGAGGTAGATACCTCAAATCATTTTCCGGGGGTAGGGGTGACATGTGTTGGATTCCAAGTACTAGTTTGCTTAGTGTTTGATGATGGTCTGCTTCTAAACACGTAATCTATATTCTCGTGTTATATATTTTACAAGCATGTTTTACTTCAGGCATTGATCATGCATGTCATGTTGCTATTATACCTATCCCTTGATTATGATTATGCATTTCGACTATATTGCGTATCTCTTGCTGCATTGCATCCTACATCTTAGTACATTCAAAATTACTAATGCATACTCTATGCCTACATGATGTTACCATATAGGAACCGGAGCACCTCTGGATCATCCTCCACATGGCTAGTTTTGACATCTTGAAGATAAGATTTTGGTGAGTCCTCAAGTTCGGGGAATACTACCTATTGTACTCTTGCATTTGTTATCTCATTATGTTGAATATTTGGTACTATAAGGGTGAGCCCAGAAAGTGTCTTAGCCCCCACCCGATCTATGCTAGTGCTGTTACTGGAACAACAGATGTATTTATGCTTTGAGCTTTGAGTCTTCAATATATTATGCTATCAAAGACTTCCCTTGTCCCTTTTTCCCTTATTTATATTATTGTTGTTGTTGTTCACTTTGCTTCTGTAACCAAGGAAGTGTAATTGATATGCTAAGAGGCTTGTTTGGGTGCCTTCGGGTTTCCATTAGCCATGTCACGTCTAGGCACTAGGCTTGGGTCATGACAGTATTTTTGTAGCACATCAACAGCCTCAACTTAAAATTGCCGCTTGTCCTCAAGCGACAGACTCAATCTATATATACTATATAGTAACACACAAACTTCAACAAATTACATACATTACATAAATCTTAGTCTCAGATACACACACCAATCTTTCAAAACAAGATCAAATAGCTATTTGGCAAATCAAGACAAATTGGTGCATGTGACAACATAACTATGAAAAGCAAGATAATATCAACAATCCACAATGATTGCACAAGCATAGTGCCAACAATGCAATGCAAGTGCCCTCATCGAAAGAAGACCCTTATTTGACTCTCAATGATGTTTTCATATTTGATGTTGGGACTATGCAAAACACTCACTCTCGCAAAAGATATTCATGCATAATGACTAATACCATAGGTTTTCCCCTATACTCATGACTCAAACCTTCAACTCACTGGCCTAAGATCACTTTAGGACTTTCTAGGCTTGTAATGTAGGCTCAGGGGGCTTTGGTATAATATTATGGGATGATAGTGACTAAAGGCCTTCTTTGACACTGTGTTTTTCCACGCATTTTCCCTACCAACTTTGCTATTTTTATCTTATTCTCCCTCTCTCCTATTTCAATATTTTCTGGGTGCGTTCTTTTAATTTTTCATCTTTTTGCCTTGTTTTACACTTCATTTTGCTTTTTTATCTTACAACTAAGGCATCACTTATTTTTCTTGTACCAGTACATGATTTTTCTTCTTCTCCGTATTCCTAACTAAGCCACTTATTTTTAAATTTCACCCTTACACCATCCACCCTTAACTTAGACTTTTGGCCTATGTTGAGGTGCACAATATCCATCCTTCAACCAGGGCCACTTTTGGTAGCCACCATCAACTTAGGCTTTTTGCCTCTGTTAAGGTAGAGAGTGTTCAAGGAATGACCATGGCCAATTTTAGGATTTCACAATTACAAGGCTAGGTTAATCAGGTGCTTTCAAGGAATAGGTACATATTAGGCTCAAATATTAGGAACAATGGATATATTATCAATTTGGTTATCATTTTTAGGCTACAATGGACTTATTGTTATGAACAATGGCCTAAGATCCTTTTCTAATATAATTAATCTATAATCTAACTTAGAGTAGCAGAGCAAATTCTGAATTAACACAAACCACATGAATTTAGGAAATTATGCTACACTCACATGGCACTGCATATATTATCAACAACAAGACTCACAGATCATGCTTTTTATCTCAATGTACCCTCACTTATTATAACAAATATTATCACACACCTAAACCTACATAGTTGCTATCTAACTACTTAATCAAAATTTTTAGTTGGTATCATTTTTCAGAAAAAACACAAAAAATTCTATATGCCATAAGTATTGGTACTATAAGCTATAAATATTGTCTAAACATCCTAAATATACCAGTTCTTTTGAAATTGAATATCCACAGGGAAAATGAACATAGGCAAGAAAACCTTGGGATCAAAAATTGGGGTAGTTATAGACCCAAGCTACTTAGACTTCACTGAGGCCCATAACTACCCACACCCTATTGAAAAAGATTTGCATTGCCTCCAATGCACAAAATCAAAACAAAATAGAACATAAGGGGTCAAAAAATATACCTAGGAACCCAAGCACCAATTTATGGCTGATTCTTTCCACCCTTCTCTTGTGGGGTGGTCTTCTCAACAGTGGTACTCTGTTCGGAGGGGCCAGGATCCTCACCTGCTCCGTCTCTCAAACTCATCTCATCTCATCTCATCATCATGTCTTGATCTCCTCAAGACAAGCTTGAGCCCCTCCTTCTCTGTGAGCCTCATGCATACATGTCTCTCATTTGACTCATCATCCTTTATGAGGTGTCTCTTCCAGTGGGAAGACTGGATAGGCTCCTTAGGAGGAAATAAGTCAATAATTGTTGTTGTCATGTTAGCTCAGGTAGTGTAACTAGTGCCACAAGTGTTGCTGTCATATTAGCTCGGAATTGCTGGATCTCCATCTGCAAAGGTGACAATTCCAAAGGTCGGGACTCACCTAATCTCCATTGTACCCTCTATTTAAAGGTATGAATATGGGCATCCATAGTAGTGATACAATCTTGAATAGTGATGATCGCGAATAACTGACTCCATCCCTCCAAGTCTAGAATAGTTTTGCAGACCTATGGCCTTATCTGATGAACAAGCTGAGTCAACTGTGACTAAGCATATGATAACCCATTCACCAAGGCCTGTATAGATGTGGTAGACACGTAGATCATCCCCGAAGTAATAGCCTATGAAGTGGTGGCCTGTGGTGCAGGAAAAAAAATATTGGGCCCCCCTCTTCAATTGCCTCGGGCTACGGGGGCTCTCCTCAATAGCAACAGCAACAGTAGTGGCAGTCTCTAAACCCTCAGGTGGTAGCATTGGGGCAATCATCTTAGGCATAGGTGGGGGTTGTTCTCACCAAAGTGCTATTAGGTTCTCTTTATCCTTGATCTAGCTGGGATCTAATATGTGCTGGGCCTCAATCATCCGGTCCAGCTGTTGTAGTATCTCTGCACTTGACTTTAGACAAATCCTGTATATCAAGTGCGGAAACGGGATAGAGGTAGACCACTTCAGTGCGGCCTCATGAATCTGCTCAGCAATAAGGTGTGTCCAGTCAATCTCATAGCCGGCCAAGATGCTGGTAACCGAAATGACATGCCCTGGCATTAGAGTATTATCTGCAAGTGTCGGTCGGATGCATGAACGAATAACTGCCTGATGTGCTGCCAAAATACAACACCTTTGATAATTTAAACTTACTATTTTGTGTGTTGTCAATGCAATATTTTTGGATTTTATGTGTCTTTATGTTTAAATTTGCAGGATACAGGATGGCTATGATTTGGGGAAAAATTGCAGAAATTATTGGTTTTTGCTGTTGCACGGGGCCATATACGAGTCCTAGTCTAGTTTATGAATCGTAGATAGGTTTTGTGAGGATTTCTGGTAAGGGTAAAATTGCTTAAGTTGAAGCCCACAAGACATGCATAAGAGTTATGGAGACAATTACAAGTCGTAAACAATCTTTTGTGCCCTGAGGATCAAAGAAGTAGACTTGTAGGAAATTCATCTGATGAATACCTTTTACGAGTCATAAACCACTTTATAAGTCATAAAAGGGGTGTCATAGAAGAGAAGTCCAAAATTCAAGTAGCTGATTACAATACCCCAACTACGAGCCATAGAAGACACTATGAGTCGTAGAGTGCTTTCGTGGAGTTTGCTGACTAATTTTCCTTATTTATTGAGGACTTATTTGTAATTAATATAAATAGGTATTTTAGGTTATTATTCATAGAGGGATATCACTTATCTGTAGGTTTAGCATTTGTACTCAAAGAACTCAATACTTTGAGAGAAAATGTTGTGAGAGTCTTTCAAAACACTTGTGCTTCAATTCAATCTTCAAGCTTGTGATACCCATTAACTTTGGATTTTCTTGATCTTAATTCATTTGTGAAAGTGGTCAATTATTCCTTCTCAATTCATTATTTCTTCATCTACACAAAGCATAAATAGCTAAATCCACAACTAGGGTTTTGGGAACCATGAAGAACTAACAAAGTAAAATTGAGTAATTTATAATTCTTGGAAGGTATACATGCATATATTAATTAGTTCTCTTTATTTTCCATGTTTACTAGGGGTGTCCCACATTAGAACCCGCCCGTTGTTACTGACTAGACCTAGGTAGTAATTATTAGAAAAAGAGATTGATTAATAAGATTCAATTGATGTGTTCTAATCTAAACAGCTGAACTGGGCCAAGGGGAGGTTGTACTAGTACTTAAAGGTAATGGTTAATAGTGCACACTATGGAGATGGGCAATGTCGCATAGTGAAATTTGCCTCTCACTTTGACCAAAGGGGTTGGTGAATTTAAATTATCATCCTGCATACTATACACTTGATAAGAATTACGTTGTCTAGTGATAGTGAATTATGGAATCATTGGAAACACAATATTCTAGTTGCTCTCTATTATTGATTTTCTCTTATGATAGTTAGTTTAGTTTACTTTCTTATTAATTATTGTTGTAATACCCCACACCTTATACTACTAGTACAATGCAAATGAAACATGACATGGTTTGGCCGAATTAGAGCTAAATTTCAAAAGTGCTTGAATCTTGTGTTAATGGGCTATATGTGTGTCTAACGCTTAAGAGGGTCGAGTGTATGCATGTTTTGTGTCGAATTGAGGAGAGTACGGCCTTAAATGAAGTGAAAGAATTGAGGTGCTTGTAGGACTTAATAAGTTAGAAGGTGAGTCACCTACTTGCTTAGATTAAATTTGCTACCTAAACGGAGATGACGTCCGACATCGAATTTGTCCAAGTCCGACTACAATAATGTCCGTGTTAAGGGTGTAACTTTGTCACACGTTTTAGCATCATAAATGGGCTATATGATCAGCCCAAGAAGTAAAACCAAAAAGGCCCAAAAGACATCACAAGTTCTTGGATACTTTAGGCTCAATCCAAGCGAATAAGAAAGCTGAAAATAGGTGGCCCAAGTCCAACCTATTTGGAGCCCCAAAACGTCCAAATGAAAGGAGAAAGAGCTACATCACCTACTTGGTGAATTAAATCTGAGAATTCCACATTAGATCGACCAAATATCACTATATAAAGTGGTCAAAGCATCTCCCAAAAGTCATTTCTCAACTTGACCTTACAAAAATCATATTTGCTCTCTAAGATTCCTCTCAACTTTTCTCAACTTTGTGAAGTAGCCAAACGACTCTTTTAGGGTTTTTAAGGAGCCTATAAACCTTGAATACAAAGTTAAGTAATTATAGTTGTGTATTTAGTATAGTTTCATTATTAAAAACAAGAGATAGATGCTAGTTATGCTTGCTGAAATTGTTGGACAGCATGTGGGCAGAAAGTTATTGCACACTTGCCTTTTGTTTTGGAGATTTCTCTATGGTTTGTGAGTTGTATTATGAAGATAAATTGGTGTTATTAACATGGTTTGAGTTATAAACATCACCCTAAGTTTATTGCCCTGGTTTTGGTTTCACTTAACAAACACGTTTTATTGTGTTATCTTGAGCGTCATGTTGATTGGAACTTGCGGGCTGTTGTAGATAAGGCTATTAGCTCACATACTTCACGACTTCTTAAGTTCTGTTGTAAGACTGTTTTATGTCTATTTATATGTGTAAATTTTGCTGGAACATTTTGGTTAAAGTTTTAAGAAGTTTGGAGTTGTCGACGTCGAAATGTAGCGAAGGAAGATAATGTTATGCTGTCCATTTTTAGATTGTGTGGAATTGTGATGTATTGTGCTTTGTGGGCTGTTGTAAAACTTTTATGACATTAAAATAGGTTGTACATGATTTGTACATGATAATGTGTATTAGAAAATACGATTAGGGGCGGAAAGGTTAGAGTAATGCGCTTGGGTTTATAAACACCCGCTTGCTGCCCGTGTGTTGTTTTATTATGTAATTGGGCTGCCAAAATGTGTCTATTGGATGCTAATACTAGTTTTATCCATTACTATGTTGTAGATCAGTGTTTGGAGGAAGGGAAGGTTATCTTGAGATAGTAACAAGGTCCAATGACGAGGTATGTAAGGTTACTTGATTTCGTATCACTTGGCATGAAACATAGATCTTTCCTTGGTACATAAAGGTATTCACCAATTCCGACACACTATTAACCATGTCTCGACTCTTGTACATGTTCATATGATTCCATACATAGTCACCTTCAAAGCTGCATACATGTTTGGATACCAAGTTACATGGGTTTTTGTTACTAGATAAAGTTCACAAGTTGTCCATTTCATACACATTTCATCATTTGTGTAATGTACTCTTTTCATTATCATGTTGTTTTGTGTGATTATCCACATATCACATGCTATATATACGGTCCTACAGCTCCAATATTATGGACATCAAAAGAATTATCTCAAAGGTAATTGAAAGATAAGGTATACAATTTTTGATAGGTGGTAGCTGAGGGGTGGAGATGGCACCTAGCCAGGGACGATCCTATCAACGGGGGTTAGCTCGAGGGTTTAAGTAAAACCTAGCCAGGGACAAACTCGATACAGTTTACCACTGATTAGTTGGTCAGTTGTTTTACAGCTGTGCATAGATTATATAGTAAAGGTAAAGTATTATAAAGAACATAAAGTACATTATTCCACAATGTAACTAAGGGTGGTCCATGATCTTCCACAGATACGTGGTTTCATTTGAGTTGTTACTTTATATACAGTATATCCTGCCTTACATACTCGGTACATTATCTCGTACTTGCGTCCCTTACGGGGGACCTACATTTCATGCTGCAAGTACAGGTACTAGTAGATCTCCTCAGTAGGAGTACAGGATATTCAGCTGCTGTCACCAAGCTCCAGGTTGTTTCGGGGCTTTACATATGTCTAGAGATTATGTATTTTTATTGCACAGTTCATTGAGGCGGGGCCTGTCCCAACCTTTGTTAGATGTTTTTGTTTATTTAGAGGCTCTGTAAACTATGTAAATTAAAGTGCGGTCATGTCTAGTACTTTAAATACCGTGGCTCCAACAGCCTAGTCTTGTGCATATCCTTTTGGCTAGTTATCACCGTTATCTGCTTAAAGGCATGTTAAAGGTAGAAATCTCTTATCATCCGTATATAAAACACATAGATACAGGTTGGTTCTCCTGAGCCTTATCGGCAACAGGTGCCAGTTCTCCCTAACGGGACTTAGGGCATGACAGAAGTGGTATCAGAGCGGGTCATCCTAGGGAGTCTACAAAGCCATGTCTATGTAGAATCTTGTTTATCAATGTGTTGTACACCACATTTATAAGCAGGAGGCTACGTGGCATTTAGAAGTTGTTACTTTCTTTCCATTCTTTTGATCGTGTTATAAAGTCAAGTGTAATAGGTGCATTATGTCTAATTCTAAATTGTTCTCTACAGCAAGTGTGCCAGAAACAAGGCAAAATAAAAGTAAAGGGAAGGGAATAGAAGTGGTGGTTGGTATACCCAGCCAGGTGAGACAACGAGATGAGATTCGAGAGGAGTCTTTGTCACAGACATCTCTAACTCCTCCAGTTCCTAATGAACCCGAGAGTAGTAAAATTCCCCCAGATCTGCCTATTGATGCTACCGTGCAGAATCTAAGAAATGTAGTCCAATTATTGACCCGTATAGTTGCTGGTAAAGGTCAAATGCAAGAAGGTCCAGTTGTGGGTACAGGTAGTACAAATTGGGCAGCTGGTACCAGGATACATGATTTTCTTAATTTGGACCCTCCAACCTTCACTGGGTCAGATCCTAATGAAGACCCCCAGGACTTTATTAATCAGATTCAGTGTACTTTAGATGTTATGCACGTGAGTGGTATAGAAGCAGTCGAGTTAGGATATATAGACTAAAGGGTGTCGCTATATTGTGGTATGAAGTTTGGAAACAATCTAAGGGTATAGATGCACCTCCAATTACCTGGAAAGAGTTCAGAGAGGCATTTCTTGACCATTATTTGCCATTAGAGATCCGAGAGGCCCGTGCAGATTAGTTCCTGAATCTTCACCAAGGGAATATGAGTCTGAGGGAGTATAGCCACCAATTTAATTTCCCTGGCAAGGTATGCTATTAATGTAGCCATTACAATGGCAGATAGAGTTCAATGATATGTAGATAGGTTGGATATGTATCTGGTCATAAACTGCACCATTGCTTCCTTGAACAAAGATATGGACATAGTGAGAATGCAAGCTTTTGCACAAAAATTGGAGGATCAGAGGTAGAGGAGAAGGACACAAGAGTTAGAAAGGGGGCAGGCCAAAAGAGCCAGATCTACAGGGCAGTTTACACCACCCCAAAGTGATCTCAGGCTTCAGTTTTCTAATAGATCGCCTAGGCCATCGTCCTCCTACTCTACAACCAGTGCTCCGCCACAACTTCAATGGCCTAGAAGTAATCAATTTGGTCAATAAGGGGAAGGGCAAGGTTCCCAGACAATGGGTTATTCAGTAGGCCAACCAATGATTCCTAGACAACCTTGTAAACAGTGTGGAAGGAGTCATCCAGGTATATGTCGTGTTGGGAGATATGTTTGTCATTGGTGTGGTGCGCCATGGCACATGATAAGAGATTGCCCGAGGGGACGTATGGGTGGTATAGCACAACCTACTGGGTAAGCTATTACATCATCATCATTAGTTTCTCTAGCAGATAGGGGTCAGCAAGCACCTATGGGTCATGGTAGAGGTGTTAGAGGGACAGCTAGCTCTAGCGGGGTCCAGAATCGCACTTATGCACTGGGGAGTCGGCAGAATTTGGAAGCTTCACCTGATGTGGTCACAGGTACATTGTCCATATTTTCACATAATGTAAATGCATTAATTGACCCTGGCTCTACACTATCATACATCACTCCACTAGTTTCTAGGAAGCTTAAGAGAACACCTAAATTATTAAACAAACCATTTGAAGTATCTACACCAACCGATGAATCTATTATAGCTAGAAGGGTTTATTATGACTGTGTAATAACTGTTTATGACCGTGACATATTGGTTGGCCTTATTGAGTTAGAAATGGTGTAATTTGATGTTATAATAGGTATGTATTGGTTAGCTTCTTGTTATGCCACTATGGATTGCCGAACTAAGAGTGTGATTTTCACTTTCCAAATGAGGCAATTCTTGAATGGAAAGGCAATGTTGGGGAACCAAAGGGGAAGTTTATCTCTTACTTTAAGGCTAGAACGATGATATCCAAGGGATATATATGTCATATAGTTAGAGTAAGGGATATGTAGACAAAATCACCAACTCTTCGGTCAGTTCCAGTAGTGAATGAATTTGTTGATGTGTTCCCTGAAGAACTCCCATGCTTACCTCCTGAACGAAAAATAGATTTTTGTGTTAACTTACTTCCAGACACTCAACCTATTCCTATTCCTCCATATAGAATGGCCCCGATAGAATTACGTGAATTAAAAGAGAATTTAAAAGACTTACTGGAGAAGGATTTTATAAGACCTAGTGTGACCCCCTGAGGTGCACTAGTGTTATTTGTACACAAAAAGGATGGCACCTTGAGAATGTGTATCGACTATCGACAATTAAATAAGGTGACAATTAAGAATAAATATCTCCTCCCTAGGATTGATGACTTATTTGATCAGTTACAGGGTGCCAAATGCTTTTTAAAAATTAATTTGAGATCAGGTTATCACCAAGTAAGGGTGAAGGAGCAAGATATACCCAAGAAAGCTTTCAGAACACACTATGGTCACTTTGAATTTCTTGTTATTTCATTTGGACTAACGAATGCACCAGCAGTTTTTATGGATCTGATTAACAGAGTATTCAAACCATTCTTAGATGTCTTTGTGATAGTATTTATAGATGAAATTTTGGTATATTCAAGATCAGAAGAGGACCACGTAGATCACTTGCGACAGGTGCTACAGGTTCTTCGTGATTGACAGTTATATGCCAATTTTCTAAATGTGAATTTTGGCTAAAGTCAGTGGCATTCTTAGGTCACATTGAATCTGATGAGGAAATAAGGGTTGATTCACAAAAGATAGAAGCTGTGAAAGATTGGCCAAGATCAATAACACCCATGGAAGTTCGGAGCTTCCCAGGCTTGGCAGGCTATTATAGGAGGTTTGTTGAAGGTTTTTCTTCTATTTCTGCACCTATAACAAAGCCGACACATAAGGAAACCAAGTTCCAATGGAATGATGCATGTAAAAGGAGCTTCCAGGAGCTAAAAAATAAGCTAACTTCTGCACCTGTGCTAGTACTTCCATAAGGTACTGAGGGGTATGCAGTGTATTATGATGCTTCAGGAGTTAGCTTAGGTTGTGTACTTACACAGAATGGTAGGGTAATTGCTTATGCATCCAGGCAACTACGACCACATGAGAAAAACTATCCAACACATGATCTTGAGCTGGCAGCGGTTGTATTTGCTCTGAAAATATGGTGCCACTATTTGTATGGGGTACACGTTGAAACATATACTGATCATAAGATCCTGCAGTACATCTTTAAGTAGAAAGACCTAAACTTAAGACAGTGAAGATGGCTAGAGATGATAAAGGATTATGACATTGACATACTATACCATCTGGGGAAGGAAAATGTGGTAGCTGATGCCCTGAGTCGTAAGGCAATCATGAATACTAGTGATCAAGCTATGGTAAGACAAGGATTGACTAAGGATCTACGTCAGTTAGCCAGATTGGAAGTTCGCCTTCTTGAAACTCCAAAGGAAGCGATTATTGTGCAGAATGTTGTGGAGTCTTCAGTGGTAATAGAGGTGAAAGAAAAACAGTTTGAGAATCCTATTCTATGACAGCTTAAGGAAAGGGTGAGTAAGGGTAGAATAAAAGGCTTTGACCTTGCACAAGAAGGAGTACTTTACTGCAAAAATAGATTATGTGTGCCTGATATTAATGGGTTAAGAAAGAGAATAATGGAAGAAGCCCATCATTCCCGATATTCCATCCATACAGGATCAACTAAGATGTAGCATGACCTAAAGGGAGTGTTATGGTGGGGAAGTATGAAAAGGGACCTTGCAAAATTTGTAGCTCAATGTCCAAATTGACAACAAGTGAAAGTAGACCACCAAAAGCCAGGAGGTTATATGCAGTGTATAGACCTTCCAAAATGGAAGTGGGATATGATCAATATGGATTTTGTTATAGGTTTTCCTCGCTCATCTCAGAAGTTTGACTCCATATGGGTAATAATTGACAGACTCACAAAGTCAGCACACTTCTTGCCAATTAGGAGTGATTATACAGCTGAAGAGTATGCCAAGCTATACCTCAAAGAGATAGTTAGGCTACATGGACTCCCAATCTCCATTTTATCAGATTGAGGAGCTCAATTCACTACAAAGTTTTAAAGTCCTTCAAACAAAGTTTAGGGACACAAGTGAATTTGAGTATAGCATTCCATCCCCAGATAGATGGTCAAGAAAAACACACCATTCAGACACTTGAAGATATGTTGCAAGCTTGTGTATTGGACTTTAAAAGTAGTTGGGTGGACCATTTACCACTTATTGAGTTTGCCTATAATAATAGTTATCATATGAGTATCAAGATGTCACCTTATGAAGCTTTGTATGGAAGGAAATGTAGATCGCCAATTGGATGGTTTGAAGTGGGTGAAACCACCTTACTTGGGCCAGATCTAGTATAACAAGCTATGGAAAAAGTTAAGGTGATACAGTAGCGGCTAGAAACAGCCTAAAGTCATCACAAATCATATGCGGATTCTAGGAGAAGAGGACTGGAATTCTCAGTAGGTGATTCGGTATTTTTAAAGGTGTCTCCAATGAAAGGGGTTATGAGATTTGGTAAGAAAGGAAAGCTGAGACCATGTTACATAGGGCCATATCAAATTATTAAAAGGTTTGGGCAGGTTGCATAGGAACTAGAGCTACCCAACAACTTTCAATGGTTCATCTAGGTTTTCATGTCTCAATGCTTCGTAAATGCATAGGTGACCCATACCATATCACTCCTATTCAGGATATGCAGGTTACAGAAGATGTCACCTATGAAGAGATACTTGTTGCTATTCTAGATCGTCAAGTCAAGCAGCTAAGGAATAAAGAAATAGCTTCAGTGAAAGTACTATGGAGGAATCAGCAAGCAGAAGAAATAACATAGGAGGCTGAGGATGCGATGAATCAAAGTACCCTTACTTATTTAAAGCTAAAGAGGAAGTCCAACACGCAGAATTGGGACACTAATAGGTACGTGTGATTGAATACTTAATGTGTTGTCAAAAGTGTGAGTAAGTACAGGTTTGAACTTGGCTAAGCTATCCAATTGTGCTAACATTCAAGGATGAATATTCCTAAGGGGAGAGGATGTAACACCCCACACCTTACAGTACTAGTACAATTCAAATGAAATATGACATGGTTTGGTCGAATTAGCGCTAATTTTCAAAAGTGCTTGAATCTTGTGTTAATGGGCTATATGTGCGTCTAACGCTTAAGACGGTCAAGTGTATACATGTTTTGCATCGAATTGAGGAGAGTATGACTTTAAATGAAGTGAAAGTGCTTGTAGGACTTAATAAGTTAGCAGGTGAGTAACCTACTTGCTTAGCTTAAATTTGCTACCTAAACGGAGATGACACCGGACATCGAATTTGTCTAAGTTTGACTACGAATAAACTCTATGTTAAGGGTTTAACTTTAGCCCATGTTTTAGCATCATCAACGGGCTATATGATCAGCCCAAGAAGTATAACCAAAAAGGCTGAAAGACATCACAAGTTCTTGGATACTTTAGGCCCAATCCAAGCGAACAAGAAAGCTGAAAATAGGCAGCCCAAGTCCAACCTATTTGGAGCCCCAAAATGTCCAAATGAAAGGAGAAAGGAGCTGCATCACCTACTGGGTGAATTAAGGCTGATAATGCCTCATTAGGTAGACCAAATCACACTATATAAAGGGGTCAAAGCAGCTCCCAAAAGTCATTTCTCCACATGACCTCACAAAAAAAAGATTTGCTCTCTAAGTTTCCTCTCAACTTTGTGAAGTAGCAAAACGACTCTTTTAGGGTTATTAAGGAGCCTCTAAACCTTTAATACAAATTTAAGTAATTATAGCTGTGTATTTAGTATAGTTTCATCATGAAATACAAGAGATAGATACTAGTTATGCTTGCTGAAATTGTTGGACAGCATGTGGGCAGAAAGTTATTGCACACTTGCTTTTGTTTTGGTGATTTCTCTATGATTTGTGAGTTTTATTATGAAGAGAATTTGGTATTATTAACATGGTTTGATTTATAAATATCACCCTAAGGTTGCTGTCCTGGTTTTGATTTCATTTAACAAGCGCATTTTATTGTGTTATCCTGAGCGTCATGTTGATTAGAACTTGCGGGCTGTTGTATATAAGGCTATTAGCTCACATCCTTCACGACTTCTTAAGTGCTGTTATAATACTATTTTAGGTCTGTTTGTATGTGTTAATGTTTCCAAAACAGTTTGGTTAAATTTGGAATAAGTTTGGAGTTATCGACGTCGAAATATAGCGAAGGAAGGTAACGTTATGCTGTCCATTTTTAGATTGTGTAGAACTGTGATGTGTTGTGATTTGTGGGCTGTTGTAAGACTTTTATGACATTAAAATTGGATGTACATGATGTGTACATGCTAATGTGTATTAGAAAATACGATTAGGGGTGGAAAGGTTAAAGGAATACACTTGGGTTTACAAACACCCGCTTGCTTCCCGTGTGTTGTTTTGTTTTGTAATTGGTATGCCAAGATGTGTCTATTGGCTGTTAATGCTAGTTTTATCCCTTACTATGTTGTAGATAAGTATTTGGAGGAAGAGAAGGTTATCTTGAGATAGTAATAAGGTCCGACGACAAGGTATGTAAGGTTACTTGATTTCGTATCACTTGGCATGAAACATAGATCTCTCCTTGGTAAATAAAGGCATTCACCAACTCTGACACACTACTAACCATGTCTACACTCTTGTACATGTTCATATGATTCCATACATAGTCACCTTCAAAGCTACCTACATGTTTGGATACCAAGTTACATGAGTTCTTGTTACTAGATAAAGTTCACGAGTTGTCCATTTTATACACATTTCATCATTTGTGTAATGTACTCTTTTCATTGTCGTGCTATCTTGTGTGATTATCCACATGTCACATGCTACATATACAGTCCTACAGCTCCAATATTAGGGCCACCGAACGAATTATCTCAAAGGTAATTGAAAGATAAAGTATATAGTTTTTGATAGGTGGTAGCCCGAGGGGTGGAGATAGCACCTAGCCAGGGACGATCCTATCTACGGGGGTTAGCCTAAGGGGTTAAATAAAACCTAGCCAGGGACGAACCTGATACTGTTTATCACTGATCAGTTGGTCAGTTGTTTTACAGTTGTGCACAGATTATACAGTAAAATTAAAGTATTATAAAGAACATAAAGTACATGATTCCACAGTGTAACTAAAGGTGGTCCATAATCTTCCACAGATGTGTGGTTTCATTTGAGTTGTTACTTTATATAAAGTTTATCCTGCCTTACATACTCAGTACATTATCTCGTACTGACTTCCCTTACGGGGGACCTGCATTTCATGCTGCAGGTACAGCTGCTAGTAGATCTCCCTAGTAGGAGTACAGGTTATTCAGCTGTTGTCACCAATCTCCAGGTTGCTTCGGGGCTTTGTATATGTCTAGAGCTTACGTGTTTTTATTGCACAGTTCATTGAGGCGGGGCCTGTCCCGACCCTTATCAGATGTTTTTCTATATTTAGAGGCTTTGTAGACTATGTAAATTAAAGTACGGTCATGTCTAGTACTTTAAATATCGTGGCTCCAACGACCTAGTCATATGCATTTCCTTTTGGCTAGTTATCACTGTTATCTGCTTAAAGGCATGTCAAAGGTAGAAATCTCTTATAATACGTATATAAAGCACATAGATACAGGTTGGTTCTCCCGAGCCTTATCGGCAACGGGTGTCAGTCCGCCCTAACGGGACTTGGGGCGTGACAATTGTAAACCCCCCTCTTGGGCAATTAAGTCTGTTAATTACTCAGATTGCATTTTGGTGAATTTGTCTTGAGTCTACGTACTCCCTATGGATTCGATCCTAACCTTGGTTAGGTTCGATTTCTTGACTACGACCAGTTTTTCCTCTAAAAAGAAGGTGTAACTTGCGCAATATCAAGATTTTTGGTGCCGTTGCTAGGTAATATGGCTAGACTTAGTTAGAGTCACTAGTAATTTGAGTGTTAATCCTTAGTTCCCTTTATTTCTCTTTTGTTTTTGTTTCCTTTCAAGGTGTACGAGTAGTGTGAGACCAACAATCGAATTCAAGGCAATCCCTTAACTTTATTTGGTCCAGAGATCCACTGAACTATAAGAAAAATGGCCCAAGAGAATGCCAACAACCTAGCCAATGCAACCTTGGACCGAAATAATAATGATGCTGATAGGGATAAGAACCCACTCCTTTGGAGGACATTCCACAGCCTCGAGAGTTCAACACCTATTCCTATTAGCAGAATCAATACAGGTTGAACCCCATTGCTATGGATGTGAGTGGAGCTAATTTGTTGCCACCACTACCGGTAGACATAAATTTAAAAGTTCATAGTGTGTTACTTCAGATGTTGTAGAACCATGGGCTATTTGTACGCTTAACATTAGAGGATCCATATAGCCAATTTCACAATGTGAAATTTATTTGTAAGAGTGTAATGGGAACACTGAATCTGACTATGGATGCTATGGGACGTCATTTCTTCCTATTGTCTCTCATGAGCAGTGCTGCATTATGGCTATTTAATCTCCCATAAAGTTCAATCACTAGCTGGGTAGATTTGTGGAAGGTGTTTTTTGAAAAAGTACTTCCCTAGATCAACAACTTTGATCAACTTCCTAGTGATTCGATAAGCATTACTTAGGAGAGGTTTACTAAATGTTTAAGGAGTGTCCCTGATCACAAGATAGTTTATGATGCCTTAGTGTAATCCTCTACCATGCCCTTGATAAGAACCGTCAGGCTTGTGCTGACACTATTATTTCGGCATTGAAACGACCCTAAAAAGTGTCCAAAAATGTGCTTTGAAAGTGCCCAGAATCGTAATTTCCTTATATCCTAAAATCCGTGCATGATATCAAAAATTCGACTTCATATTCTTGTTCAAGGGGCAAAATTGAGTGGAGGATGGGTCTAACCCCGATTTTGGAGCAAACGAATCGCAATTTCATTTTCCCAAAAATTGATTTCCAGAGAGCTCTCCGTGCCCATGGCGTGACGTGCCAAGGGCGCATCGCAGTGTAGATGTTTTGTTAGTTTTTACAAATTGTAAGAACCGGTTAAGAAAACACGCCTTGAACTCCTTCTAAAGCACCACATTGTTGATTCCCTTCTCCTCTTTCCATTTATTGTAGGATATTTTCACAACCCCCTTGAGTTGGTAAGCCGCCAACTCTGCCTTCCCTTCCGATCTAACACCCATAATAGCCAAAACCTTGTAGACCTCATCCATGAACTTTTGAGAGTCCTTATCTACCTTTGATTGAAAGAATTCCGAGAGATTCATCCTTATGAAGTCTCTCACCCGTGATGCCGGTGTAGGAGCATGAGGGGCTTGGGACCCTAGATTGGATTGATTAGCCACAACTTGTGCAAGCAAAGTAACAGCATCCTAGAGCACACCATGAGCTAGTTGTCCCTCTGTTGTGTGGGCTCATCTTCTTCTTGTGATGGGCATTATCTAGCATGGCAAAGAACAATCGTTAGGGGGGAACCTTACCTTAACTTCTATAGCATGACAGAAAGTATGAAAAAGGGATTCAAACCTCATAGCATTATACATAACATGTCAAATGACACCTCTAAAACTTAGATACTTAGCGGGGTCCAAGACAAGCAACTGGGCTCACCCTCATAGTCCAAATATACAATAAAGGAAGAGAGTCGTAATACATGACATAAGAGAATAAACATTGTCCCGGGAATGGAGGACTCACCAATTATCTTTAGAGAGAGAAAGTACTAGCAACGTGGAGGAGTCTGATCAAACGATGCTCTGATTCCTGCATGATGACATCATGTAGGCATAGAGTATGCGTTAGTACGTTTGAATGTACTAAGTATGTAGGATGCAATGCAACAAGGGATAAGCACCATGAGCAAAATGCAAAACATAGGCAATGAATAAACATATAGCAATATGACATGTATGAATGATACTTAATGTAAAATCATGCTTATTGAACATAATACTTAAGGAGAGACCTAGTGAATATCCAAGGCCTACCACCTCCTTGGAAAGGTGAATGAGATATGAACCTCTTAATTGGTTGATGAGATACAAACCCCCAAACATGGTTATAGGTACAAACCCTTCAATATAGTTACACGAGCCTACTGCATCCCGAGCAACGTGATCGAGGTTCAAAGCCCTCAACAAGGTTACCCGAGCTACAGCCTCCCGAGTGAGGCTTGGTCAATTCCCAACACTATAGAGATAACATCATATACATACATTCTTTCCATCATATAGTCATTCAACTCATAATACAATCATTGGACCTTTAATTCCTTTAGAAAATCATAACCAGACATTTTATCAAACACATGGCGGGTGTGTAGTGCTAGTGTGAAACCATGAAATTTAAGAGTGAAATTATGCAAGAAAATTCACTTTAAAACCATCAATAGATGCTTGGTAGCACCCTCAAGCAATATATATATCAAAATCCTTCATCAAGTCTCACTATAGATCATAGATTCATAGCTCAAAACATGCTAAAACAACCATACTTTCATGAAATCCCAACATAATGTGCAGTGAAATTCATAATGAGTAAGACCCATGAGGAAATCAACTTTAAATCGTAAAATTTTAGGTAAAAAGAAGCTTGAGCATCATGGGTGAAAGAAACCCATGATATAAACCAACATACCTTGACTTTGGAGAATCCTTGAAGAAGATTGGAGATTAAGACTTTAAGCTTAAATGAGAATCTTAAGATTTGGATGAGTTTTGGGACTAGAAATTTGGAGATGAAATATTGTGTTTGAGAGAATATTTGGAAATGTATTGAAAGATATAAGGGTGAAATAAGACTAAGTATAGGTATTTTCATGCATGGGAACACTTAGGCCCAAGCCTCTTATCATATCATACACACATCCTTGGTCACAGAAACAAGAATAAACAACAAGAGAAAGTATAAACAAAGGAAATTGAGACTAAAGGAGAGAGTTTAGTACTTAAATAACATAGATGAGTCAAAACTCCAGCATAATACATAACTAGCCCAACAACACTTCTAGACATAGAAATTAGCGGGGGCTAAGACAACCAACTGGGATCGCCCTCATAATCATACGTTTCCAACATAAAAAGTATCAATAAATTGTAAAAATCTAGGGACTTATGTTCTCGAAATTGAGGACTCAACAAGTTGCTTCAATAGATATTACTAGCCACGTGGGGGATGATGATGACCAAGTGGAGCTCCGCTTCCTACATGGTAACATCATGTAGGCATAGTATATGTGTTAGTACGTTTGAATGTATTAAGTATCTATGATGCAATGCAACCATAGATAGGCAACATAGTCAAAATGCATAATGATAATTAATAGATATCATAATAGCAATATGGCATGTATGATCAATACTTAAGTAAATCATGCTTTGCAAATCATTCAATTTGTATAGATCATAATATATTGAGACTTCAACTGACATAGAATAAGACCAAGTGAGCTACAACTTGGAATCCCAATGATTACCCCTCACTAGTAGAGAGGTGGTCTATAACCAAGGTAAACCAAACTTTACCTTACGGGAGCCCATCCCATTTCGGAGAAGTAACCTTCCTCATGGGAGACCATCCCATTTCGGGAAGAACTTCAAGAGAAAGTGCACTAAATGAATCCACTAGTATTGCGAGGGTATAACATAGTCCTATGGTGGCACATAGTTCAATAAAAAAGAGCAAACCCTCCATCCATCAGTGCTAAGTCTAATCCCATGGAATAATCAGAATAACCATAACTTTCATAACTTATGAGAAATATAGAATCATGATACAAGTATTTCTAAGACATCCTTGGTGAGCCCAACTTTAAAACATAAGAATAGATCACCATCAAACATTATCCTTGCATGACAACAAAAGACTCACAAGAGGTATAATCTTTGAAAAAAGGCTTAGCTTCATACTTGCATAATCATAGATAATTTCATGAATTCATAACATACCTGATAGACCATATTCATCATGAAGTGATTTAACTTGTAAAACATGTACATATCTTGAGAATTTCTTAATTTGGCATTTCATCAAATACTTGGTAGACACATATGAGGACATGTTCAAATCATGCAAAATGCAAGAGTATAGATCACGAAATAGTGAAATCAATGTATCTTAAAGTTATGTAAATCATCCCACAACATCATGGTAAAACCCCATCATGGGTAACTGGTAAATCATATCAACACTTCACAATAGTTCATATATTTCATAGCTTCAATCATGTATAGTCTTAATTGAAAAAGATCACTTTATAGTATAAACTCAAAATAGATATTTATGCACAATCAATAATATTTGACAAAATTTCAACATATTTCTTGCTCATATTTTATAACAATAGATACCCATAGGAAAAAAACTTGAAATCATGTAATTTTCATAAAAATGAAGATTGGATTTCATGAGTTAAAGGAACCCATGAATGAAACCCACATACCTTAGACCTTGAATTTCTTTAAATTGAGTTGAGAAAGAGTTAAAGCTTGGAATGGTCTCTTGAAATCCACAATTTGTTGAGTTTCCTTGAATTCTTATTGGGGTTTGGTGGAGACTCCTGCTAGAATTTGAGAGTGTATTCCAATTGGGAGGAGTGAATTTGATCTTTAAAAGTAGGATTAGGAAGTGTTAAGATAATATAGAAATCCCTAAAATACCAATAGAAATAAATAAATTTATGAAATTCCATTAATGTGACAAAATTTGGCAAAAAACTATATATCCCCCAACACAGATAAGTTCTACGAAAATGGGCATAACCTGTTAATCCAAACATTAAATAAGGTGAAAGCAAATGCATTGGAAAGATAATTCAAAGGGATTTAATTTGGTTGGTCATGGGCCACCCAATTCTTTTTGTGTTAAGAGATATACCCCTTTCAATTTGACCCTCCTATCGATACATGTGCAAAACTTAGCCAACGAAAATTCCTTTGAACTTGGCTTGGTGTAGGAGTCCTATGATGGTATTGAATGACATCAATAAGCTTGACATAGATTTGAATGAGATCATGAATCTTGAATGAATTTCTTGAGATCCGAAATGAGTTTGGGACACTTGAATTTTGGTGAAATATTTGACTAAGTGTTAAAGAGGGTTTTGGGGATTGTCTTGAATGATATGGGATTGAAAATGACTAAGTATAGGCGTTTTCTTATGAATGGAGAGGGTTATTCCTAAGAACCAAAGGCCTTGGACCTAAACAAGAAAACTGGCAAAAATTATATCTCTCCGCACCGCTGGCGCATCGCTCCTGGGCGCGCTTGGTAACTAGAATTCGCATACATTGAAATTTTGAATTTTACTGTGGTTGCTCTAAAATCTGGGATAGACCCATTCCCCATATCACTATCTAAAAAAGTGTCATCAGAGATGAAATTCCGAATGTCTTTAACGCTGAATAAATAACCACGCATGAATTTTGAGATATTTGGAAATTACGATTATGGGCATTTCTAAGGCACATTTTTGGGATTGTTTTGGGTCATTTCAGGCATGACGCACAATGAGCAGGGCAAACCCACCTTTTTGACATATGAGGATCCCCAATTTATTGATGAAGGATTGAGTTGTGTCTCATGTCTGAAGGTCACGATGACATGATATAGGCTCACGTGGTCGACATAATGGATTGGACAATACACCCCGATTATGGTATGGGAGATTTATGCAGCATATGCAGCAACAATTCTTTGAGATATTCCCAAGGGGAAGAGACCTCTCACACAGTCGAGATTTAAAGAGGTTAAAGTGAGAGGGTCACAAATTGATATTTTAGAGTAGACGATCTTCCATGTACTTTTTGGTCCCGAGTATCAAGCCCCGAGATAGATAGCTGAGTTTGACTATAGATTGGGGAAGGCTATGTTAGACCCTGTTTTTCTTTAAATTAGGGATAATTATCCAATGGGGTATATTTGTTGTGGATGTCGTGTAATTTGAACTTAAGTATACTTCTGGTACATGATTAGAGTATCAAGTGAATTTGGCGTGCATAATTAAGTTTGAGTCGGAAGTCCTTGATTGGATCAAAAT
>JAABOM020096054.1:0-27528 GCA_011800125.2 Solanum clarkiae
GGGGGGGGGGGGGGGGGAATTAAGATGCCAATAATTTTTTTATTATTATTATTTCTAAGTTGACATTTAGACATGACGTTTTATCTCGTTTTAGAAATTTTTAGAAATTTCATATTATGGTTTTACATTTTTCAAATATCAAAATAGATACAAGTTTATACTTACTACAACAATAACAATATACTCAGTAGAATCCCGTAAGTGGGGTCTGAGAGTGAAATGTACACAGACCTTACTACTATCTCATAAAGGGTAGAGAGATTGTTTTTGGGAACTCTCGTCTCAAAAACCCATAAGTAGAATAAACTGGATATGGAAAAAAATAAAAAGGAAATAGAAAGGACAACTAACAACGAAAAGAAATGATAGAAAGTAAATACAATAAAATTAACACACATAAGATGAATACTGACATCAGGATATAAAGACCTGACTAATCCTACTAACCTTGTCATGAACCAAGCCTAGGGCCTAGACGTGACACGGTGAATAAGAACCCGAAGGGACCCAAACAAGCCTCTTAGCACATCATTCACACATCCTTGGTCACGGAAACAAAATAAACAACGACAAAAGATATAATAAAAAGGGAAGCTGGACTAAGGGAAGCCTTAATATTTATAAAAATATAAAAGAGCCAAGTTCATAGCATAAGTACATCATAATATCCAACATACACCTCTAACTTGGAATGGAACGGGGCCAAGATATTTTCTAGGCTTACCCTCATAATAGCAAATATCCAAAAAATAAAAAGTCTCTACATAACATGAGATAGATAGATATTGTCGTCGGAGTTGAAGACTCACCAAAGCTTGCTTCAAAGATCGAACTATCCACGTGGAGAAGGAGGATGATCAAATGGAGCTCATGTCCCTACATGGTGATATCATGTAGGCACAAAGTATGCATTAGTACGTTTGAATGTACTAAGTATGCGGGATGCAATGCAACAAATACATACGCCAATGTAATCAAAATGCATAAGATATAAACAAAAGATACGATATCAATATGTCATATATGATCAATGCTTTTAAGTAAAAATGCTTGTAAACCATGCAACTTACATAATACATAATACATATGTGGGAAGAGACCCTAACCGACAAAGATAAGACCAAGCGAGCTATGACTTAGAATCTTGATGATTACCCCTTATCGGTAAAGAGGTGGTCTACTTGCTAAGGTAAACCATACTTCACCTTACGGGAGCCTGTACCATTTTGTATGAAGTAAATCTCCTTAAGAGAACTCGTCCCCTTTTAGAAAGGATTTCATTAAGAAGTGCACTAAATGGATCCATTAGTAAAGCAAAGGTAAAAACTATGTTGGCGCATAGTTTGAGGAAAGGAATATGAACTCAGGAAGATAGTCCATGCCACATCCAATCTATCGGTGCTAAGCCTAATCCCACGAAATAATCGAAATAATCACACTTTAACAATTTGTCAGAAACATGGAAACATGACATGAGTAGCTCAAAAACATCATTGACCTCTAATGGTGAGCCTAACTTTAAAACATAAGGATAGATCATCATCAAACATTACCCTTATATTAACATCAAAGGCCTGCAAGAGGTAAAATCTTTGAAAAAGGGATTAACTTGACATTTACAACATCATAGACGTGTTCATGAATTCAATATGTTTTGAAAGCCCAAAATCATCATGAAGTCACTTGACTTATAAATCATGCAATTGATCATCAATCACTTTATAAGAATCCTTGAAAAGACATTTTTATCAAATACATGGTGAGTTCATGATGTTAGTTCAAAATCATGCAATTCAAGAGTGAAATTAGTGAATAAAATGTTTCAAAATCAACCGACCAACATTGTAATAAAACCCCAAATAGAATATCATGAAATCCATCTCAAAAGCTCATCACGATTCATACCTTACATAGTTCAAATCATGCATAGTATCAATAGACAAGATTAACTCATGGTATAAGCTTAAAATAGATATTCATGCATAATCAATAACACTTAGTAAAACCCCAACATAAATCATGCTCATATTTCATAGTAAGAGATAACCATAGACAATATAGTTTGAAATCATGCAATTTTCATAAAAAAGAAGATTGGGCTCCATGGGTGAAAGGACCTAATGGATGAAACCCACATACATCAAACTTGGATTTTTTTAAGATGAGCTTGAAGAGAATCCTTGAGTTCCAAAGTTAGGCTTGAAATCCTTGAAATTTGAATGAGATATTTGGTTAAGTCTTGGAGAGGGTCTTAAGTGATATACAGTTGAAAAATGACTAAGTATAGGTGTTTTCACGCATAAGTGGACATGGGGCTATGACCCCAATGCCTTTGGCCGAGATACAAAAACCAAGGAAAATAATACACTAGTTCGCTCCTTGGTGCTATGCGGACCAGACGCGAACTTTATTCCAACACTGATCCGCGCCTCTGGCGCGTCGCCATTAAGGCGTGGATGGCCACTGAAAATCGAAAATTAGAAAAAATTATTTTTCGCTACGGGTCCTCTAAAATCTAGGTTATACCCATTTCCCACTCAGTTTTGCCCCCTGATCGAGAATATAAAGTCGAATTTTCAATATCACACATAAATTTTGAGATATATAGAAATTACGATTATGGGCATTTTCGAAGCACATTTTTTGGGCATTTCAAAACTATACCTACCAACCAATTGGCCTGCTACTCTAATTCGCGATCTTCACTCCTATCTATCTAAAGCTATGTCCTCGATGAGATCAAGTTTCGCCATATCTTGTCTGATCACCTCCCCCTAATACTTCTTCAGTCTACCTCTACTCCTTCGTATAACTCCCAAATCCAACCTCTCGCACCTCTTGACAGGAGCATCGACACTCCTTCTCTATACGTATCCAAATCATCGCAGTCTCGCTTTCCTCATCTTGTCAGCCACTGGGACCACCTCCAGTTTCTCCCAAATAGTCTCATTCCTAGTCTTATCATTCCTGGTATGACCATACATCCAACTCAACATCCTTATCTCTGCAACCTGCATCTTCTGAACATGTGCATTTTGGATTGGCCAACACCCCACCCCATACAAAAAAGATGATCTAACCACCATTTTGTAAAACTTACTTTGAATATAGGTGGTATCTTCTTATCACACAATACACCAGAGGCAAACCTTCATTTTGTCCATGCTGTCCCAATACGATGTGTGATATCATCATTGATATCAATCAACACTACTTTGGATGATGGACCCCAGATACTTAAAATTTTCCCTCTTGGAGATAGGTTGAGTGGCCAGCCTCACATCAATGTATGTTTCATCCCTTGTAACACTGGATTTGTACTCTAAGTATTCTATTTTAGTCCTACTTAATTTAAATCCTTTGTACTTGAAGTTGTGACTCCAAACCTCCAACCTATCATTAACTTTAGCTCGAGTCTCATCAATTAGTACTATGTCATCTGCAAACAGCATACACTTGGAATCTCCTCCTGGATAGATTGCATCAGCTCATCCATCACCAAGGCAAACAGAAAAGGGCTCAACATAGATCCTTGATGAAGTCCCATCTCAACAGGAAAATATTCTGACTCTCCTCCTACCTTTCTTACTCTAGTTTTTGCTCCATCGTACATGTCCTTTATTACCTAATATATGTCATTAGAACACCTTTCACCTCTGGAAACCTCCATAGGACATCCCTCAAAACTTTGTTATAGGATTTCTCGAGATTAACGAACACCATAAGAAGATCCTTCTTTCTTTCCCTATATTTCTCTACAAATCTTTGAACAAGATGAATTGCTTCAGTAGTCGAACACCTGGCATGAATTCAAATCGATTCTCTGAAATAGTCACTATTTTTCTCACCCTCATCTCCACCTCTCTCTCCCAGACTTTTATAGTGTGACTAAACAACTTGATACCCCTATTATTGTTACAGTTTTGAATATCACCCTTGTTCTTGTACAATGGAATCATTGTACTCCTCCTCCATTCATCAAACATCTTGGCAGTCCTCATAATAGCATTAAACAATCTGGTCAACCACTCTACCTAGTGAAAAATTATTTTGTATCTTCTACCTACATTAGTTTATATATACTTAGTGAAAAAATTATTTTATATCTTCTACCTATCATTAGTTCATATATTAACAATTTTTATAGTTGATATTATTAGTTTGACTAACAGTTCAATCTTTTTTGTACAAATTTAGAGCATTAAATCATTTGTATCGAATGTAACTAGAGAAAAGGATAAAAAATACCCTTAAACTATGTGAAATGAACAAAAATGTCCTTCGTTTATAGTTTGGTCCACAAATTCCCTTACTATCAATATTTTAGTCCAAAAATGTCTTTGCTATTGATACTTTGGTCCAAAATAACCATTATTGTCACAAAATGGGTCAGAAATGTTCTTCTTTAAATAAATGTACATTTTTTTCTTTTTAAATATATTGTGTTCCTAATAAAAATATTATTTTTCAAGAACCATTTTCTTGTTTTATTTCTTTTAAAATCACTTTAACTAATAAAAATGTAAGAAAATATTTTTTTTCTTAATCTCATTTTATCAATTAAATTTTAACAACTTATCCTTCTAACAAATAATATATGTCATAAATATAAAATCATAATAGTAATTGTAATAAAACAAGAAATATTTTTATTTTTATTTTTTTCTTCAATTAAAGTTGGATAAAAATTTGCTAATTAAAAAAATATTATTAGAAAAATAATGTGTTTAAAAATAAAATAAATAACAAGTGTATTTGAAAAAGGGCATTTTGACCCATTAAATAATAATTAGGGCATTTTGGACCAAAATATTGAAGACAAGGACATTTTTGGACCAAACTATAAATAAAAGACATCTTTTTACCCCTTTTCTAATATAACTATTAGGGGCCATTTGGTAGAGTGTATTAACAAAACTAATGCATGCATTAATTTGATATATTAATAGTACCATGTTTGGCACACTTTCTCATGCTATGTATATCTGGTGCTTGCATACTCTTTTGTATGTAAATGTGTGCATTATTAATACCATGAGTTTTTAGTTATTAATAAACAATAATGCAAGAAGATTTAATGCATGCATTAGCATAGTTAAAGACATATCCTCAATTTTTTTTTACATCTTTTCCACCATAAATGTGGAGGGTACTTTTTGTAAATACTTTTTTATGTAATGCATGATATTTTTAATGCATCAAATCAAATAATATATAAAAATATTCTATGTATAATTAATGTAAGCATAACTAATACATGCATTACTAATACAAGCATTATTATACTCTACCTATTGAGGGCCATGGTTTTACAGCTCATTGTGATGCTTCTGGTGTTGGTTTGGACTATGTTCTGATGCAGCAGAAGAGAGTTATTACATATACTTCCAGGCAACTGAAGGTATATAAGAAGAACTATCCCGCCCATGAGTTTGATTTTGCGGTAGTATGTTTGCATTGAAATTTAGATGCATTATCTGTATGGTTCCCATTTTAAGATCTATTCGATTACCATAAACTTCAATACATTTTCAGCCAGAAAGACATTCATTTAAGATAACACAGGTGGTAATTGTAGTTTCTAAAGGGCTAAGATGTTACTATTCTTTATCATCCAGGAAAGGCATATGAAAGAGCAAATGCCTTGAGTCGAAAGGTGATGAGTATGGGGAGTTTGATAATCTTATCAATTGAGGATTTACCTTTAGCTTTGGACATCTAGTCATAGCTAACTAGATGGTTCAACTTGATATTTTTTATCTGGGTAGGGTACTTGCTTATGTGGAGGCTAGATCATCCTTACTGGAGTAGATTTATGCATAATAATTTTGACTCACAACTGAGAGTGATTCGTGATAAGGTTCTCAATGGAAAGGCTAGGAAGGCAACTTTAGATCCAACAGGCATCTTGAGGATCAAGGGTTGTATCTGTGTTCCTAGTGTTGGAGATTCAGTCAGATTGATTCTTGAGGAGACTCATTGTTCTAGATACTCTATTCATCTTGGGGTGGCTAAGAAGTATTATGACCTATGACAGCGCTACTAGTGGCATGTGATGAAGAGAGATATTACAACCTTTATATGTAAGCGCTTATAATATTAGCAGGTAAAGTTCAAGCACCAGAGTCTAGGTGGTTTAACTCAGCGGCTACCTATTTGAAGTAGAAATGAGAGCGGATAACTATGGACTTTATGGTGGGTCTACTGCATACCTCCCGAAGGTTTGATCTATTTGGATCATCATGGATCGATTGACCAAGTCTGCTCATTTCTGCTAGTTCAAACTACCTACATATCAAAAAGTTTGTTAGATTTACATCCGAGAGATAATCCAATTACATAGGGTGCCATTATGCATCATTTCAGATAATGACAGTAAGTCCACATCATATTTCTTGAGGTCATTCAGAAAGAGTTAGGCACTCGATTGACCTCACCACAACTTTTCACCCTCAGATTAATGGCCAGTAGGTGAGGACTATCCAGGTCCTAGAGGATCTGCTTAAGGCTTATGTTATTGATTTTGGGGGCTCGTGGGATCATCTCTTGGTATTGTCAGAGTTTACTTATAATAACAACTACCGTTTGAGCATCCATATGACACCTTTTAAAACAGCATAGTAGGAAGTATTGTTCCCCAATAGGTTGGTTTGATGCTTTTAAGGTTAGGCCATGGTGTACAAAGTTTCTTCGTGACTCGATAGATAAGAATCCTGTGATTCAGGAGAGACTCTATACTGCCTAGAGTAGGTAGAAGATCTATGTTGTTTAGAGGGTTTAACCATGTGAGTTTATGGTTGGTGATCAGGTACTTCTTCGGGTATCGTCCATGAAGGATGTAATGAGATTCTGGAGGAGGGGTAGCAAAGCCCCCAATTCGTTGGCCTATTTGAGAAAGATTTGAGACAAATTTGAGAGAGAGCTTATGAATTAGCTTTGCCCCCAACTCTATCTAGTATTTATCCAGTGTTTCACATCTCTATACTACGACGGTATGTTCTAAATGAGTCTCATGTGCTCAAGTGGGATATAGATTAGCTTGATGAGTCTTTAGCATTTGAGGAAGAGCCTATGGCCATCTTAAACAAGTAGGCTAGAAAGTTGAGGTCCAAGGAGATTATGTCAATAAAGGTCTTTTTGAGATACTACCTAGTTGAGAAGGGCACTTGGGAAACTGAGCGAGATATGCAGACTCGATATCCCCACCTTTTTTAAACTTCAGGTACTTCCTTTCTTGTTGACTTTTGAGGATGCAAGTCCTTTTAGTAGTGGATGTTGTAATGACCTTCAAGGTTATTTTTGTATTTTCCATGATTTTACCATTTTACCCCTCTTTGTAGCATTTTTATGGTCCTTGTGTGGTATAAGAATGGATGGCATGCTTCCTGAAGTGGTTGGGTGAGTTTGGTTTGAGTTTTCCTCATTTTAGAAGTCTTAAGTAAAAAGAGTTGACTTTAGTCAACATCTGGAGATCCGAGCATCGTATGAAAATTTTGACAATTTCATTAGCTCTGGAAGGTCCATTTTGTTTTAGAAGAAAGGTTGGGTTTTGGGGCTTTCATTTTGATTTTGTGCAAAAAATCATTTTAGTTTTAAAGTTTTGATCAAGTTTGACTTTGATCAAAATTTTAGGTAAACTCGCTCATATAAAATTTTTATAAGTGCGGTTGGCTCCAAAACTCTAAGTTTGGTCTAGAATGATTTTTGATTCAGTTTCTGAGGAGCTCAGAATTATTTTTTGGCCCTTAGGCATTTTAAGGTTCATTATTGAATTAGAGTTGACTTTGGTCAATATCTCGATGAAACAACCTCCGTTGATAAATTCTTTGATTACATGCCATTTTTAGTTGGATAGCATAGTCTATTGGCATCGATGGGGTTTCGAATAAACTTTTAATCTCCAGTGAAAGAATTTTCCATTTCTTAAGATCAACACCAGCTGACTATTGGTGCGACACCTTAGTATGTTTCATGTTCGTAAGGAGCACCACGGTCACGAAAACCAGGCATTTATGACCATTGCGATTGTGGCCTTAAATGTCGCATATGTGAAGGTATATTGTGTTGAAGACTAAGATTGGGGGCTTGAAATTTTTGATCGCGAAGAGTAGGTGGCAAGTACCGCGCTGTTGCAAATGAGGTCCCACGTTCTCTAAGGCCATATTGGTCGGCAATTCAGTAAAGTTAATGCCCGACTCCAACAGCCAAGTCCTATTATGGGACTTGGTATTTTGGGGATTTTGAGAGATGGTCAAATCTTGTTATTCTTATTGCGTTGGATTGGAAAGCCTTAGTTTAGAGTAATTCTTGTTGTTTGAGTTGTAGAAATCTTTAGAAGTGGATTCTGATGGTTTAAACTTAGGCCAACATGTGTTGGGCTGGTGAATTGTTTACTTGCCATAAATGTATGTTTTCAGTTAGTTGTTTCTAAATTTTGATAAATTCCTCTGTTATTGTAAATTTTGATAATGTTGAAACTTTCATCATGAATATGTAAATTGGATGAAATTTGGTTTAAGTGATGCAAAAAATGTGATCATTGAAGAAAAGTAAAACTTCAGGCATTTAGGAAATTTATCGGTAATTATGAGATTTTAGTAGAGAGGTGGTTTCGGTTGCACAATAACAATTCTCATTGTATTTCTAATTGATAAGGTCACAACATAATTCTAGACGGCTCACAGACATATTACTAGGTTTTTATTGTATTATAATTGATAAGCTCAAAGATAATTTTGAGCGGCCCATAGGCATATTTTTGAGTTTTTACTATATTTATAATTGATAAGCTCCAGGCTATTTAGGGTGAGCTAAAAATATTATTTTCGTGTTCTTATCTTATTGTCGATGAGCTCGAGGCTATTCCGAATGGCCCGTGACTATTTTTGGATTTTACTATTTTCATCACTAATATCATATCACGATCCAAGCCTAAAGCCTAGGTGTGACATGGCAAATGGGAAACCCAAGGGTACCCCAAACAAGTCTCATAGCATACATAAGCAAATCCTTGATTGCGAAACATAATTCAAGCATCATTGAGTCATACTAAGGGGATTTGGAACTTAGGACACAAGCTATGGGAAAAAGGATAGGGAATTTCACATCATTCAATCCTATCATACAATACTAGGGGAAAGGGTACATGAGATGCACTCCATGGGGAAAAGGACTTAGGGAAGTTCATAATCATATTAGCAACCTCACCAGCATCAACATACATAGGATAGGGACTAAGCCAAAGCCTCCATAGAAGCATAAGCATCACATAATACGTATATAGCATAAGTATCCAACAATACCTCTAGACATGAACGAGATGGGTAATAAGACATGTCTCGAGTTCGCCTCAACATAAGAAGTGAAAGTAACAATCTCTCAACATAACAAGCTAGATATAATATGGGTATCACCCTTGAACTAAAGCACTCACCACAACAAAGATCTTCACGAATCAAACAAGCCACTAGGAGGTAGATGATGTAGTGCTTCGGTCCCTCTATGGTTAGTCATGTAGACAAATGCATGTGTTAGTACTTTAAAAGTACTAGTATGTGGGATGCAATGCAACAAGGAAATCATAATCCATGATAGACAAGATTTTTACATATACAAAGGCAATAAGCTCAATATGACATGAATGATCAATGCCTTAATCCAAATACGCATGGAAAATAAATATAATCTCTTTGTACCTGGATAGTTTTAAACTCAGAAAACACTATTTTTAATCCATTTTCTAACTTCTAAGATTTTGGAGTGATTTTAAAGAAAGGTTCTTAAACATTTTTGTTGGGTAAATGCTTCTATCACTAAATTAATCATTTTCCATGAGTTTTATCCTTGGTTTCATGATATTAATCACCCAAAATTGGGAGTTTTTGGACTATGTTTTCCAAACTTTAGCTATTGATTTTTCAAAAAATTTAAGCTTGATTTTTATGAGATTTTCACCTGTGAACTATATTTTACGAGTGGAACATGATTCCGAAATCAATTTCCGGATTTGAGACTTTCGAATTTTAGCGTTGATTTTGATTATTTTGCCCCTAAGTCTAAACTATGCCAATATGGGTATCAAAATAATTCTCTTGATGAGTAGTAACTATTGTTTATAGTGGTTGATCTAATTGGAGGCTCGATTTGAGGATTTGAGTTGATTGAAAGTTTGTCCGAGTGTAATTTTGGCATCGAGGTAGGTTCGGCTAACCCTTTGGGACTGGATTTGAGTTATTGAACATGCTTATGTGGTAATTGTAAGATTTAGGTTCATGTGTGATGTCACCCAAGCTACACCTCCTTTTTTAGGCTAAAATGATCGTTGTCAAGATATATAACTTAACCAAGGTTAGGGTCGAAGCCCACAGGGAATATGATAGACTTAGAAGAATTCAATTGCAATTTGGGTTGATTTACTGACTTATCTCCCAAAGGGGGGGGGAGGGGTTATAATAACTAGTAAAAGTAATGCTAAGCTAAGACAAGAGTTAAACCAATATGAAGAAAAACTAGGGTCTTGTGTTCCCTCATGATTCCCTACCTCCATATTACCAGATAATCGAATTCTTTTCTAGTGTGTAGCACGCAGAGCGGTAAGTTAAGCCCACTAAAACCTTTGGCCCAGGCGAGAGGAGAATTTCACTATGTGATTTGGTTCATTTCCACAGTGTGACATTACTACCCCTTACCTATTATCCCAGTACAACCTTCCCTTGGCCCAGTTCGGTTGATTAGACGAGAAATATTGATCGAATCCTGTTAATTGATCTCTTTTCTTATTTATTATTATCTTGATCCAGTGAATAACACTAGGCAGATTTTAATGTTAACCACCATTAGAAAGCATTCAATACGAAGAGAATTAATTAATACACATGCACACTTTTCAAGAATTATGAATTATCCAGTTTTTCCTTGTTAGCTCTTTTTGATTCTAACAACCCTAGTTGTGGATTTAGCTACTCATTATCAGTGTAGATGAAAGACTTATAAATTTGAATAACATAACTGAGCACTTAAACGATAAAATTAAGCACAAGAAATTCAACTCTGTAATAAGAATCATAGGATTGAAATTCAAAGATGAAATAATGTTTTACGAGTGTTTCTTAAACTCTCTAATATTTCTCTATTGTTCTCCCTTCATTCCCTATGAAAAATAACCTAAAAATTTATTTATAGTGTTTAAAATATAAAACCAAAGAAAAATAGGAAAACTGGGTCGGCAGGCTCTACAAGTTGCTCTACGGTCCGTATAACAGTTTACGTCTCATAGTCGAGCTTTCGTGAATTGTTGCTCCAATTCTAGACTTGTGTTCCACAATACCTCTCTAGGTCTGTATAAGATTCTATAGCCCGTATAAGATTCTATAGCCTGTAGAGGGTTTCGTCTGATAGAATTTATGCAATTCTTCATTTTTTAATCCTTAAGGTATGATACTCAATCAATGGTTGGTAAAGTCTTCTACGTTTCGTCTTCTTGTTCGTAGACTCAACTTTAGAAATACATCTTTTACTGGAATTGCACACAACACCTCCTTTACGGATCTTAAAATACTCTACAGCCCGTAAAGTGTCTCGTAGGTCATCAATTGCAATAACTTCTGCACACTTTACCCCAAAAATAGTACCAACCCTGAAATCCTGCAAAACAAACATAAAAACTCATCAAATCTACTAACATCACCTTGAGAACACACAAAATTCTAAGTTTTGAGTATAAAAAATATTATATTTTGATAGCACAACAATACTCTCAACTTAAATTTATTGTTTGTCCTCAAGCGACAGACTCAATCTACATAAGCAAAATAGTAACACACAGACCACAATCCAATGACACATATTTCATCAAACTTAAGCACAAATACCCATACCACTTTTCAAAATACAATAGATAGCTATCCAGCAAACCAACATAGCTTAATGCATGTGACAATGCAACTATGACAAGCGAGGTAACCATCAATAAGACACAATCACTAAATGAGTCCAATGTTAACAATGCAATGCAAGTGCCCTTACAGAAAGAAGTCCCACATATCACTCACAATGATGTTTTAATGTATAATCTTGGGACTCTGCAAAATCACTCACTCCCACAAAACATATCTAAATACCATGCTCAATACCACATGTTTGCCTCCTATACTCATGACTAAGACCTTTGACTACTTGGACTAGAATCACTTTAGGACTTTACTAGCTTGAAACATAGGCTCAGGGGGATTTGGTATGATGTTTTAGGAACATAGTGACTAAAGTCCCTCCTTGACACTGCGTTTTTCTACACTTTTGCCCCACCAACACTGTTACTTTTCATTCTATTCTCTCTTTCTCCTATCTCAAGTTTTTCTGGGTGCTTATTATCATTTTTAACTTGTTGCCTTATATTTACACTTCATTTTTTCTTTTTAATTCATAACTATGGCATTACTCATTTTTCTTGCACCCTGTACATAATTTTTCTCCTTTCCCATGTATCACTAACTTTCCCCCCTCATTTTACGTTTTACACTTACACCAGTCAGCCTCAACTTAGACTTTTGGCCTGAGTTGAGGTGCACATTATCCAACCTCGGAAATAGAGTCACTTTTGGTAGCTACCCTCAATTTAGGCTTTTTTTCTCAGTCAAAGTGCTTAATGTTCAGGGAAAGACCAATGTCAATTTTAGGATCTTACATCAAATAAGTCTAGGTTACTTAGGTTTTTATAAAGAAAAGGTACATGTCAGGATAAAACATTTGGATTGAGGGATTTTTCATATATTTGATTGGTTATTTAGGCTAAATGGACAGTTTATGAATAATGACCTAAGATCCTTTCTAAACCAACCAACTTAAAGTATAAATCAGAGTAATAAAGGCAAGTTATGAATTGATACACAATACATGAATTTAGCAAAGTAAGTTCACATTCACATGACACTTATTACACTATCAACATGGACTCTCAAATCATGCTTTTTATCTTAATTTTATCCTCACTTATCAGAACAGACTCTGTCGACACAATTAAACATGCATGGTTTCTATCTAGACTAACTAATAAAAAATTTGGTGAGTATAATTTTTCACGAAAAAGCATAAAAACACATATATGCCACATATATCAGTACTATATTCCACCAATACTACCTAAACATCCTAAATATACCGATTCAACAAAAAGTAGATATCCATGGAAAAAGAACACAGGCAAGCAAACCCCTAGGATTCAAAAATTAGGATAGTTATAGGCCAAGTCTACTCAGACTTCATTGAGGCCTATAATTATCCATACCCCATAAAAAGAGAAGTGCATTGTCCTCAATGTACACAATAATACAAAATAAAGTACCGGGGTCAAAAGGGACATGCCTGGGTGCCTAAGTGCCAGTCTCTACCTTAGGTTGCCTCCCAAACAGCACCTGATTTATTGTTACAACATGATATAGATAGTTTGGGCACTCAAACTTTACTAAGCGTTCGTGCTATCTTATCAGCTGTTGTGGAAGAATCGGTGGTGCTCTCCTTATCACTTGTCGTATCCATCTTACACCATTTCATATTCTTTAGGTTCTGTACTGTGTTGATGGGCAGTATGGCTTTCTGTTATTGATTGGGTTGAGTTGATACTTGTCCAAACTAGAGTTTCAACCATTCGATAGAGACATAATGAGATTTGATTTTCTGATATATATTGGAGATGTCAGACTTAATCCCCTTCAAGGTCTCATCCTATGTGTCAGCCTTCTTAACAGTTGGCTAAGTATCCCCTCAACCCTAAGATTACCGGTACCCATATCACAATTATGGGGAGGCACATAATGACCTCTCATATAGCCATCTTTGTGGTCCCCTTCTGCACATCTTTCACTTCCCCTTCGCCTGGTATGATAACTTTCACAATTGCTTCTAGAACCAACTAGTTCTCACATCTGCTTTATTATCACCCCCATGTTGATTTTATTCTGAGCAAGTGCTTGCATGATCTCCTCATTTATCCTTGCTTGCTCTGGGCTTATGCTAGTTATATCGAGCTTTTGGTAAGAGGCTTATTCCTTGGTCCCTACACGCGATTCAACTTAGCTGCCATATCTAGTTGCTTAGTAATCTCTGCGAATGATTGATCTACTAATATGCCCCCCAAGATGGTGTTGACATATGCTTGGCTATTTGTGTCCAGGATACGATAGAAGATATCTACCAAGGTATTATCAATAATTTTGTGGTCTGGGACACTCCTTAAGCACTTAACACTCCTCAAGCACTTTGTGAACCACTCTTATATAGTACTAATCGAGTCACAATGAAGTTTATTGAAGTTGTTGATTTGGTCTTTCAACTTGGCTTCTTTGATCTTGGGAAGTACCTCTCCAAAAAGGCCTTCTACAACTCGGCCCAACTGGTGATCAAACTCTGCGGGAGCTCAAATAGCCATAGCATTGCATTGCTTGTTAGAGATAATAGGAAGACATGAAGTCCCACAATATCCATAGACTGATTCTGTGTTCCCATCTCAGTTTTGCAGACAAATGAAATGTTGTGTAGATGGCTATGTAGATCTCTTTGATGGTAGTCTCGCGAACAACCCATCGTTCTGCAACATCTGAAGGAACCCACTCAAAACCATGATCTTTGTGTTAATCGGTAGTGGTGGTAAAATAATAGCCCCATTAACGAACAACCCATCGTTCTGCAACATCTGAAGGAACCCACTCAAAACCATGATCTTTGTGTTAATCGGTAGTGGTGGTAAAATAATAGCCCCATTAACCTCCATAGCCATAGGGTTTAACCAGTATTGATTCCACTGAAATGCTTTGGCATTGAAGTCCTGTGGCTGTGTAGCAATATCCTCAAGTGGAGATGGATTGTCATTGTTGGCATTCTCATTCTCATTTTGGTTCAAAGCTGCATTGGCAAAGTTGTTTACATTGTCATGGCCATTTTTCTCATTCTTCTCTGGATTTCTAGCTGAAACAGAGTCAAAGGTATGCCTTGACTTCACGTGTCGGGAATATGCTACACTTATACCCTGAAAGAAACAAAAACAACAAAAAACGTAAAATGAGGGAAATAAGGATTAATTTCAAAATTACTTGAATTAGACAAGTCTAGTCATATTCTTTAGCAATGGCACCAAAATCGTGATGTTGCCCAAGCTACACCTCTTTTTTAAGGCTAAAGCAGTCGTTGTCAAGATATATAACCTAACCAAGGTTAGGGTCAAATCCCACAGGGAATATAGTAGACTTAGAAGAATTCAATTGACAACTTGGGTTGATTAACTGACTTATCTCCCAAAAAGGGGGAGGGGTTATAATAACTAGTAAAAGTAATGCTAAGCTAAGACAAGAGTTAAACCAATATGAAGAGAAACTAAGGTATTGTGTTCCCCATTCCCTAACTCAGTATTACAAGATAATCAAATTTTTTTCTAGTATATAGCATGCAGAATAGTAAGTTAAGTTCACCATACCCTTTGCCGCAGGAGAGAGGCGAATTTCACTATTTGATTTGGTCCATCCCTACAATGTGACATTACTAACCCTTACCTGTTGTCTTAGTACAACCTCCCCTTGGCCCATTTCGATTAATTAAATGAGAGGCATCAATCAGAATCCTATTAATTAATCTCTTTTCCTATTCATTACTACCTTGATCCAGCCAGTAACATTAGGCAGACTCTAATGTTTGCCACCATTAGAAAACATTCAATACGAAGAGAATTAATTAATATATGCATGTAGGCTTTTCAAGAATTACGAATTATTTGATTTTACCTTGTTAGCTCTTTATGGTTCTAACAACCCTATTTGTGGATTTAGCTATTCATGATAAGTGTAGATGCAAAACTTATGAATTTAAATAACATAATTGAGCATTTACACAATAAAATTAAGCAAAAGAAATCCAACTCTTCAATAAGAATCATAAGATTGAAATTCAAAGATGAAATAAATTTACAAGTGTTTCTCAAACTCTCTAATGTTTCTCTACTATTCTCCCTTCATTCCTTATGAAAAATAACCTAAAAAACCTATTTATAGTGTTTAAAATACAAAACCAAAATGAAAAAAGACAACTGGGAATGCAGGCTCTACGAGGTGCTCTACGGGCCATATAACAGTTTACGGCTCGTAGTCGAGCTTTCATGAACTGTTGCTTCAATCCTAGACTTATCTTCTATGACACCTATCTACGACCCGTATAATATTCTACGGCTCATAGGGGGTTTCGTCTAATAGAATTTCTGCAAGTCTTCACTTTATGATCCTCAGGGTACAATACTCTGTCTATCATTCGTAAAGTCTTCTACGGCTCGTCTACAAGATCGTAGGCTCAAATTTAGAAATGCACCCTTCACTGGAATTGTACACAAACCTTTTTATGGCTGTAGAATACTCTAAGGAACGTAAAGGGTCTCGTGGATCATCAACTGCAGCAACTTCGGCATACTTTGCCGCAAAAATAATGCCAACCCTGAAATCCTACAAAACAAATACAAAAACACATCAAACCTGCTAATATTACATTGAGAACACACAAAAAATAAAATTTTAATCATCAAAAGTATTATATTTTGATAGCACATCAATGTATGAGCCAAGGGCTTGATATGATTGATTCTTGATGAAAGTGCGATTCCGATTATGATGAAAATTGGGTAAATGCTGATCCTTTTGATAAATTGAGATGAAACCTTTTATTTTGACATATGTTGGATGTTAATGTGATAATATGATACCTATGACACCATTTGGGGGAATACGTGATAACTTGATGGTAATTGTGACACAATAGTTATATTATCAGCATGATGTGGGACTTAAAGTAGTTGCCTTGATATTTTGATTATCGAGGAGATGGAGATGACAAGATGTTAATGGTTGACCTTGAGGTACTAGAAGAGGCACTTGGCATAGCCCGTGATGTCATGACTACTTTATATTTCATCCTCATGTTTTATTGTATATGAATACTCAAATTGTGGCATTAACATGTGCACTTCTCATATTGCATATGTACCACCGAGATGCTAAGATATTGAGATAGTCACACTACTTGAGATCTAGTTGCTGGTGTTAGAGTCCGTCGAGGCACATCATGTTGGATATACACTTGTACTCTGCTTTGGCATACATTGCATCTATATTGCATTGGCCTTTTGATAGCTATTTGAATTAAGATCTGCTTAGTGGCGCTAGAGTTTGCTGAGACATACTATATCCGATATTCATCTAATTATTTTTGACATATATTTATATACTATTTAGTTGCGCCAGAGTTCACCGAGGCATGTTATTTTTGTTATATATTTATATACTATTTAGTGGCACAAGAGTCCACTGAGACATGTTATTGTTGTTATGCATCTATATATTCTGATATTGACATATGTTCCTTATTATATCTCTCTACCCGCTCCAATATCCATCGGGATATCATCCGCACTAGAGTCTATCATGGTACTATAACCCTCTCCATCGGCGTCAACGTCCGCCAAGGTGCCATCGACACCACAGACCACCGTGATACTTGAGAGACCTCGTATATGATCCGATGAGACTCCCATGGTTTCTACCTTATAGCTTCAGCTTGATAAGTATATGCACATCATGCTAGAGTACACAGAGGTGTCATCGACACTAGAGTCTGTCGATATATAGTCTGATGAGATCCCCATAGCTTCTACCTAGTGGCTTCAGCTCGATAGATATATACATCGACACTAGTATATGTGGCATTTCCTCCCTAAATTACTTCCATACATTATATATGCATTGCATATTTGACAATCACTGATATTTTATTCTACTGATATGTATGTGGTTTGCATTGTGCACTAACCCCTGTTCTTGCAGGTGATAGTATTCTTTGCTATATCATACTTGCTCTATTTCTCTTACCTAGTCAGTTGAACCTACCAGGTATAGTTTGGCGTGCTCACTCCTACTTTGTTTCCTCCTTGTAGATCATGCTAAGGGTTCAGGACAAGGTAGTTGATCATTCCATCTAAGTATTATTGATACTATCCTGATGTTAGCGGTGAGGCTCAGACTTCGAGTCTCCATGGATCTTTGTTACTCTCTTTATTGCTTTCTTTCAGACTTTGTACTAGATGTTATGAGACATTCTTGTATCTTATTTTGAGATGATTGTATGTACCTTCTGTACTATTTAGACGCTCTGGTACTCATACTCCAAGTTTGGGAAGAGGGATATGTTATGTTGTGTTGGTTTCCACTTTATTGTGTTGGTCACTTTATTTCTTTCTTCTTAGTCGTGATCCATTTTGGGTCGTGACACCTCTATCCCTTGTTATTCCGCTGCATCACTCATACCCTTACCTGGAGAATGCCTACCTCTACCTGGCTGCCCCTTATCATGACTCCAAGTCTAAGGGGTTACATCTCTAGCTGGAGGAGCTTGATCTTGTAGTGGTGCTGCTGAATAAGAGTGATGGGGTCCCACATAAGTCTGATGAGGACAAAATCTAATCACATGATCTGGGGAAACACGCCCAAAACATTACATAGGTAAGAAGAGTTCTGAGAAGATATAGGGGGAATATCGTAACCACCTCGTCCAATAGGCCTCTGCTGAGAACTGGATGATGCATGTCCATAACTATGTGAGCCATGAGGGTCCTGACCACCCTCTGAAGTTGGAAATGAAGCATGAACTGGACGTCAGTTCTGAGAAGTACTACCTCCTTTGTTGAAACCCCTAACTCCTAATAAGGTAATTGTGAAATGACCGAATGCTCAGACACTTTTGGGGTCTCCAAACTCCTCCCTCAGCAGCAACTCTACCTCCTTGGTGGTACCCATTATAGTTTAAAAAGATGCACCCTCGCGTGAAGACTTGAACATATACGAGCGAATAGAGAATGCAGTCGCTTCAAAAAATTACAGACCCTCTCTGTCTTTATAGGTATCAAGGATAAGGCATGTCGTGACAACTGATATAATCTAGCCTCATACTCAGCCACTATCATACATCTTTAAGTCAGAGTCTTGAATCTAGACCTGCACACCTATTAAATACACCAAGGGATAGACCACTCCTAGAAAGCTTATAAAAACACCTCAAACTCGAATAGTGGGTACCGTACTGGCCTAAAGCACATATAAGATCACCACCGCTACTGTACTACTCCTCCTAACTGTAACCTAACTCCCCAAAAACCCACTAAGCCTATGGCCTCCAACATCTCATGGATCAGGGTAAGGAACTTAGATGCATCCTCTCCCTTACCACCTTGACATTGGGGTGGTTTCATCTTCTAAAATCGCTCATACCTCTATTGGTCATCTGCTTCCAATACTGACTCATGAGCAACCTAGGTTGGAGGAACCATCTGTGTTAATGTATCAATTAGTATGTGAGGAGATATATAAGGTGTTTGGCCTACAAAAGATGAATTATTTGCTACAATCTCATCAAAATCATGGGGTTGCTCCAGCACCTGAGGAGGGGGAACCTCACCCCTAGCTGGTCTCTGTGGTGCTTCTCAGGCAATAGTCTCAAGCATACCCATCATCCGCTGAAGAGTGCCCTGAAATAGTCATAGGATCCTTGGGCTCCAAAGGAGCCTAGTGTTGTCTAGGCTCACCTGGAGGCTTGGGTAAGATACTTTTGCCATAATCTCTCGAAGGTGTTGAAACAAGGGCATACCCTCGGCCCTACCACATCCTCTGGCTCTACCTCTGCCCTGAGCTAGAGCCTCAATAGTAGCCTCACGAGCTGACTCTTCAGCACTGTCTATAGGTAAGGATCTGGTCCTGGTGATCTGCCAAAATAATACACTATATCCGCAATACTTAGTAACCCCATAATAACCATGCACGACATGAATTGAAAGAACAAAAGAGATTTTCCTAAGAGTCTCCATCACCTTTCAAGGATAAGTAACGAACATCTTTGCATCAATCTTTAAGACTCTATTAGACAAGGCTTGTACATATATGATACATATGAACCTGGGGCTCTGATAGCAAATTGTCATGATCCAAAAATGGGGTATGATGGAACTTGCCTAACCCACCAAGACAAGTCAACCTAAACCTGGTCAATCATTATATAAAACTAAAATCGAAAGAAGTAAAGACTAAAATAGTAGATAAGCATAAGGAAATCAAACTAAAAACTATCCTAAAACTGGTGTCACATGTCCAATCCTTGGAATATTACTACTCAAAGAAAATAAAAGTCTCAATATCTAGCCCTCAAATAGAATATAACATGATAAAGAATCCTTCAGGGTCTGCCAAAGAGACAAGAAACTACCTCTCAAGAAATCCTGAAGCTCGATCCTAACACTGGGAATCCAACAAGAGGGACCGAGCTCACAACCTTCAAAAATGTAGAAAGGTGAGCACCAACCAAAAAGTATTCAACAAGAAAATCTAAATATAAGTAAAGAGAAAGAGAGAGACAGAAAGAGAGAGAGAGTGATAGAGACAGAGTGACAAACGCGATCAACATAACAAATATCCCCAATAGCTGTCATAAAGTGAAGATCACATAAACAAATAATATATCAATGTACAACTCAATTATACCATAGATATCTCAAGGTAATCTCAAGTACTTAACAAATACAGTCCAAGCATAATCATCTAGTAATTAAATCCCAACAGCCAAGTCAAGTCGTAATCACAAGGTAGGATGGTGTGAAAGGTAATGAAATGATATAAAATAAAATGAATCAATGCAACATTAAGTAATCATGATGCATGTCTGTCTTACGATACACATCTGTTGATATAATTAGACCGGAACCCATAGGGTACATATTCGTCTTCGTACTTGCCCCGAATTATAAGGCCCGTTCCATGTATAATTAATGTCTTATGCCATGCCTTGTGTGTCCTGTTCCTGGAATAATTAGTGTCTTATACCACTACTCATGTGTCCCATTCCCTATTTTGTATCAATGTCACATGCCACGGCTCATATGGCCCATTCCCTATTTCATATCTGTGTTACATCAGTGGAACTCAGTCAAGCATGCAAATCAAGAACATATTTATATGATGGAATAATGAGAAGATCATGCAAGGATCCACGTTACGACATATACGTCACTTCAAGTCAAATATCATAATATACAAGGTATAATAATTGATCCGTTCCAAACTTATAGTAAATTCTCTATCCCACAAGTGAAACTCAACAACAGTATCTTCAATGTCTACTATGATTAAACATAATAGGATCCACAATTCACATTCTCATATCACAGGATACTCTCAATATCAAAAAGCATGTCAATAAATATCAATTCCTAACCTTAATTTCCACATCATAAAGGAATTTCACAATTTAATCAAAATTCTCAAAATTTACAAAGTTCAACTTAGCCAACAACAATTTCTCAATCATTCTAAGTCACAATTAAAGGAAATATAGTAATCAAGTAAGCTTAACAAGGTTTAGGAATCTACTTGCTTCAATCAATAGCCAAATTAAGGAAAAATCAGAGCCTTCCTCCTTGAACTCACACTTAATATATCACAATCTAGTCAAATATGGATTCACAATCTCAATACGAAGCCAATGACACAAAAATCAAGCAAATTGGTGAAAAGGGAAAAATGGTCCAAAAAACTCATCCCAAAAAAGGTTCCCAAAATCTCAAAATCATTATATGAAAATATTCCTCATGTAATAAGGAATCCAATGGTGAAAACCATTTCGAAAAAAGAGTAATAATGAACTCACAATCACCATTATCAATGTCCAAGAAAACCCCAATTTCTCCAACTAAAATCCCCTATTTTCATGTTAAAATCACAAATTAATCAATGAAAATTAAAGATATAAGTTAGAAGCACGTTACCCAAAAATCTTGTCTTGAAAATCCTTAAGAAATCTCTCCAAAATCAAGCTTGGAATATTAAAAATGTTAAAGAAAATGATGAAACACGTCGCTTTAAAAATTAAAAACTACTTCAAGGAATTTTGTACTCCATGAATGCGGATCTCAACAATCTCGACACCTCTATGAATGTAGAGGTTTTCCCGCGAACGTAGTGCTCACTAAGTTAGGCCTCTGCTATCACGACCCAAAATTCGGGTGTGATGACACTCATCTAACCCACCAAGGTTAGTAAGTGCAAAGCCAAAACAACTTAACTTAATAATAAAAATGGAAGATAAAATAGTCTAATAAGATAGATAGGCACGGGGGATCAAAACTAAAACCTTTCCGGAACTGGTGTCACATGTACAAGCCTCTAAAAACACAATACACAAATGAAATACATATTTCAAATGTCTAGTTCTCAAATAAAGCAAAATATAAAATAAAAATCCTCGAAGGCCTATCGAAGGAATAAGCAGCTGTCTAACGAGTGATCCTAAAGCTTGATCCTGAATAAAGGAAGTTGACAAGGAGGACCGGGATCACAACCTACAAAAATATAGCAAGGGGTGAGCGCCAAACCACAAGGTACTAAGAAAATGGAAACTAACCTAAAGTAAAGTAGTGAAGAACTCAAGTAACTCCTTAACTCCCAACCACATACCACCGAACTATAACCCTGCACTCAAAAAAGTCCCAGCACAATATGTATATAAAATAAACATTCAAAGGTATAATATAGACTTATCATATAGCATCATATCTCAAAATATACAATTGATACATGAGAAAAATGGTACAACAAATATCTAGACTCATCAACAATTCATAAGATAACATCAAAGTAGGGATGATATGAGGTTATGTGGATGCCATGAGATGTAGCTAATATAATACAATGCGAAGTAATGGTGATGCATTCTATCATATGATACATATTTGCTGATCAAAGCCTTTGGAAGGGGAGCATGTTGCTAGGAGAGAGGAGTTCTTATACTTTCTACTCTTGTTTCATGCTCTCTTCTTTAGCATTTGATGATGTCTTCATAAGGACTCTTAGACTTCAAAAAATGGACTTCAACAACTTGGATATGAAATGGTCTTGGAACTCGAGGCATGCAACCGCCCATGTCCACCTATAGCATTGCACATGTAGCCGCCCATGTCTTCTTATAATATTGCATCATGTCTTATACTTTACATGGTCATTTTGACCTTTTGTCTTAGGTGTTACAATATTCCATACCTGCCGTAATATTCCTTGCCTATCACTGTCTTTTCTCTTTTCATATCTACTTGGTTGACTTCTTTTTTAATCACTTTTCTTAATATCTGCTTACATGTCTAAATTGTGCAGTACGATCGAATCGAAGCTTATTCCCGAATCATAATCTATTCCATCATGAACCTTGTCATTTGAGTCATTCTGCGTTCCTTCGTCTTTCACATCTTCATACTTCTTAGCGTTGTAGGGAGTATCTATAATTTTTTCTCATTATTTGAACTTTTTGGTAAAGTGTTAGCCATCAACGGATTTGATAAGTCTTTACCGGCTACTGTTTGAGTCGGACTAGCTATGTCCATATTCAACACAGTGGACATGTTTGCATTCATTAGGAATGCACACCCATCAATAAACTTAATAAGTCTTTATCGGCCACCGTTTGAGCTGGACTAGCTATGTCCATATCTGACACAGTGGATCTCTTTGTGTTCATTGGAAAATGAACACCTGTCTCACCCATTTTCATTAGAGATAGAGAACTAGGACGATTCTTGTTATGATCATCCATCTTATCCGCGTTTGATATAGCTCAAATTTTACTATCTGTAGGCATTCCTCCATTATTTGTAATTTTTCCATGAGTATAACATTTTCTTGCATCAACATTTTATTTTTAAAATTTAATATTTTAAATTCCTCAATCATTAAAGAGAAATGGTCAGAAAAAATAATTTTATTGGTGTCTTTTTAGATATTATACTGATTGTCTTTCCTGGATTATGTCTAAGGGCTAGAGAAATGTAAATGTTAGGTTCTAATATTCCTCTAGCATAGTCTAATGCTTTATTAAGATCATTAAAACTTTTGAAAAGTGGGACTTTGACACCTTATATGGACTTTAAAACTTCTATCCAGGTTTGAAAAATGCCATTTGTCTTTCCATGCATAACCACATAGTATCTAAATTTCATTTATCTACTTTTGTCTGTGAAATATTGACATAGTACATTTACTACAACTATGAATACTTGTTGTCTCTTTTAGTATGGGCTATCCATAGATTATCTACTGGATACCTTTGTGGTTTATCTATTATGCATTCAGTCAATATTCTAAATGACAAATCAGACGGTGGATAGAATATTAAATTACGCTTTCCAAAATGGATTCTCTCCATTGTTTCTACTGCTATTCTCTGAGGTCTAAAACGAACATTACCTAGAACCATTTGCACATACAAGCTTGGAGTTGATGGTTCAGCTTTCACCGTATATATAAGCTTTGTCGTTACTAGTCTCATGCTGAAAAAAATAAATAGTTCTCATTAGTTGAGTCTAAAATTTAGTCTACTTAATTGATCTACTAGGTTATTATATTTTCCTTTAATATATTCCAAGACAATATTTTCATAGATTGAGATTATGTCCATGAAATTAAGCTATCTTCACCTACTACTTATTTTTTATTTATTTATTTTTTGATGAAATTTAACAATTACTTCGCAAATCTGTTCTGATAAGTATTTCAACCTTGTTCAAAATATATAATCGAAAACTATTTCATCCATATACTCATGTTCCCCTTTTCCTTATACTTTCTACTCTGATATGCACATATTTTTTCTTCACTTTGTTACTATATTTACTTGGTCGAGCTTTTAATACTGCTTCCATCCCGCAAAGCTTCTATCTGTTTCTATGATTAAGTAGTCTGTTTCAAGTGGTATATTTAAGTTAGGAATATTTTTGACCTTTTCTTTAGTTTTTTGCACTAACATAATATCCTCAGCACTAAAATGTTTCTGTCCTTTTACTTTTGGTCTTAGCGTACAGTAGCCTTGCTATTTCACCTAAGTCTTAGATGAAATTCCTAGCATAGCTTATAAGTCCTAGAAATTTTTGTAATTTGTCTGTGTTCTCTAGATTATTTGGCATGTCTAGAGCTTTCTTAGCTATATGCAGTTGTAGTTTAATTTTTTCATCCCCTAATACTACTCCTAAGAAATTTATATGCGTTTTACGTAGCTCCATTTTCTTTTAACTATTATTATACCATTTTCTACAAACAACCTAAATACCGTTTGAAGGTGGCCTAGATGTTCTCTTATGTCTTTACTAAATACTAAAATATCATCCACATAAACAAGGAAAAATCTTTTATAGTCTCCAAATATACTATCCATTTTTCTTTGAAATATTGGAGGTGCAGTCTTTAGCCTGAAAGGAATTGGTAGCTATTCAAAATGTCTTTTCAGGACATGTAAACGCTGTCCATTCTATACTTTCTTCGTACTTTTTGACCTGCCAATATGTAAAGGACCCAGATTTTTGTATAGCTTTAGTGATGTTTGGAATTTGGTTCTGGAATGTTTTGGGCCAAGGTGACATCTTATGGAAGCCTTCACTCCTTCATTACTATTTGTTCTTATTCTAAACACTTAGCTTGTCATTCATTCACTCTAACGCTTCCCGAGTCCTCTTTTCGAACTCTAACCGGGGGTTTCCCATGGAATCTCCAAGTTCAATCCAAGCTTACTTTCAAGCCCTCAATTCAGTCATATTGATGTTGTTCAAGGACAGCGTGGGTCTCCTACATCAAGCCGAGTTCAAAGGAAATTCCATTGTTTAAGTTTCTCACAAGTACCTGTTGAAGGGTCCACTTTAAGGGATCATATCTCTTAGCACAAAAGGATATGTGTGGGCGATGACCCATCCATTTAAAGCTCTTCGAGTTAGCTTTCCTACGCACTTCGTTTCACCTTATTTCAAGTTTGGATGAAGAAGTTATGCCCATTTTCATAAGATCCTCCTATGTAGTGTTGCCATACAGGCACCTAAAGGCAGTGAGGCTTCACACGATCCGTGGGAACAACCTTGAGACTGAAATGACAGTGCTTGCGATTAAACTAAATATGAATTGAGACACAAGCTTTATAAAGCCCTTTTTTGGACTAAGTATTGGGGTACGACTAGTGGTACAACTAGTGGCCTTCAAGGGTGTGGAAAATCCTACGTGGTCCGATATTGGTGTAGAGGAGCTATTTTGGCCAAGTATGCACCACGACTCACTACACGAGTTGTGGTGAGGATGACAAGCCATATAGGAGGTGCAGTGGAGTCTTTAAGGTTGGCGTGGGGAGTTTTTGGCTAAGGTTGGTGCCATGCCCAGCCCCACGAACCGTGGTGAGATTCACCGGTTGTTTATCCAACTGTGGGACTCACGCTGGTGTTAAAAATTTCTAAGTATTGAGCCAAGTTCCAACTTCCAGAATTGTTGCTAAGTGTGGGTTCACGGGCAAGTTCACATATTGTGTAGTGCCACATGGCTCGTGAAGGCGTCATTGAAGTGACTTCGACCAAAATTTTTATCCGATTCATTAATGACATTTTCATAAATTTTGTTATTTCTGTTGGTATTTTTGGAATTCCTATGCCATTCAATGGTCATCTAAAGACCTAAAACCTATTTGAATCATTCAAAAACTCACTCTTCATATTTTAAACCTTCTCAAAACAACTCTCAAAAGAACTCTCGGGGATTTCAACATTTGGAGGTAGGAAACTCAACTTTTCTTCAAATTCTTTGGGATTTCATCATCTTGGCAAAGGTATGTGTGTTTGATCCTTGATTACCTTCCAATCAAGGAGACCCAATTTATTTTCAAACAATTTTCATGGATTTCTAGCTTACTTTAAATCGGAGTTTTGAATATTATAATTTCTAAAATTCTATTAATGCATGGGTAATATTTATTTGATGATTTTAGGGTGATTTAATCTATTATATAAGGATTTACTTCGGGGTTTATGGAATTATGAGGATGCATGTCCCCTTTAAGGCTTATTTATGCATGGGTGACTATATTATGGTTTTAAATGTGGATTTAATTATGTTTTCACTTGAATTTCATATTATATTATTGATTTTTGGCTGAATCGTAATTACCCATACTGTTCTCTCATTATTCATAGATATGCATTCATGTACATGGATTATTATAGAAATTATGAATTAAGTTGAGCCCAATTTTGTTATATGATATAATTTTAATAAGATATTGGTCATGACAGTATTGTGATCAACATATATGTCTATGATTGTGGATCTTGGAGCATTTTTTGTGCTTGCACCATTCCGATTGTGTGAATGAGCTATTCCTATGCATAAGTATTATGACTATAAGCTATGTTTTTACATTTGAGCCTAAGTATGGATTATTGCGAAAAATGTTAGTCTTTTAAGCACAGTTATGCATTGAAAGTTTTTGGCAAGACTTGTATCTCTTTAAAAGGTTGCTTCATATGAAATAGGGGTGCCCATAAGGTGAAGTATGGTTTAACTTTAGCAAGTAGATTACCTCTTTACCTATGTGTAATACCCCACACCTTACCATACTAATACTATGCAAATGAAATATGATATGATTTGGTTAAACTAGCGCAAGTTT
>JAABOM020096064.1:0-27526 GCA_011800125.2 Solanum clarkiae
AGAAAATTCATTTTAAAACCATCAATAGATACTTGGTAACACCTTCGAACGATATACATCAACAACCTTCGTCAAATCTCATAATAGGCCTTAGATTCATAGATCAAAACATGCTAAAACAATCATGCTTTCATGAAATCCTAGCATAGTGTGCAGTGAAATTCATAATAGATAATAACCATTAGCAAATCAACTTTAAATCACACAATTTAGGGTAAAAGAAAGCTTGGGTATCATGGGTGAAAGTAACACATAAAAGAAGCCCACATACCTTGACTTTGGAGAATCCTTGAAGAAGATTAGGGATGAAGAATTTAAGCTTGAATTAGAACCTAGAGATCCGGATGAGTTTTGAGACTTGAATTTAGGAGATGAAATATTGGCTAAATGTTTTAGCGAATATTTAGGAATGTCTTGAACGATATAAGGGTGAAATAAGGCTATAAGCATTTTCACAGATGGGAACACTTAGGCCCAAGACCTAAAAGCCTTGGACTGGACATGAAAAAATGGCACAAAAATAAAGGCGCACCCTTGGCGCGTCGCGCCACGGGCGTGAAAACCTCACGGAACTGGCATTTTTGTGATTTTTGAACTTTGCTATAGTTGCTCTTAAATCAGGTTTAGGCCCATCTTCCACTCAATTCGACCCCCTAAACAAGAATATAAAGTCAAATTTTTGATATCACGCACGAATTCTGAGATATGTGGAAATTAAGATACCTGGCACTTTCGAGGCACATTTTCGGGCACTTTTTGGGGTTGTTTCATACACCTCCTTCGAGTATATGGGCAATCAACTAGCTTGTGACCCACTTCACCATAGCCATAACAAGAATCGTCTTCCTCAAGCATGGGCCACTATGGTACCTTCTGTACCCTAGACACTTAGGATTAGATCTCCTTCATAGCCATCTGGCCACTTTGAGTTAGGCAACCCATCAATAGCCAACCTCTCATCACCTCCCTTAGCCTTATTGAGTTTACGAGGACAATCATTTACCTTATGACCCAACTCTTCACAACCATAACAAGCATTATTGCCTCTCAAGCATAGTCCATCATGCACTCATCCACATCTTGGGGACCTAGCACAAGGCACCACACAAGCACCACCTCTACATTTGGGACTTTGGAACTTACCCCTAACACAAGACCTCTTGGCCTCACTACCTCTCTTCTTACCATTCAAAGGGATAGGAGCTCTCATTCCTTGATTGAATTGAGTCACTAATTTAGTCATCACACTAGCCGATACCCATAGAGCATCGCGAACCTCTGTATTTGATATATGACTGTTCTGAGTAGCTCGAGACATACCCTGAAATGTAACGGTCAAGGATTATAAATAATCCCTAGAGGACCTAGCTCTATTGCATGACATATATTACGAAGAAATGAAATATTTTCTAGAAAGCCTCATAGCCTCCTATTCTTAGTCGTGACACGCTTCACAACAATTAATAGGAGTTGAACCGATGCGGGATGTTAGACTTTGAAGACCATTAAGAATCTAGTGATTTGATACCAAGTTTGTCACAATCCAAACCTAGGGCCTAGATGTGACATGATGAATGGAAAACTTGAAGGGACCCCAAGCAAGCCTCTTAACATATCATTACATATATATCCTTGGTCACGGGAGTGATAAAACAACAACAACAGATAGTAAAAAGGGAACACGGGGCTAAGGGACATCTTTCATACTCTAAAACATCAAAGAGTCAAGGGATTCAAAGCTCACAGTATCATTACATACTTGTCCAACAACACCTCTTAACATACAACTTAGCGGGAGCCAAGACAAGCGACCTAGCTCACCCTCATAATAATGACATGAGGAAATCTAAATATACAAGATGTAGTTTAAACATAAGCATGAGAGAAGATAGATATTGTCCCAGGACTTGAGGACTCACAAAAAGCTAAATTGAACAATCCATCTAGCCACATGGAGAAGACATAATAGGACCTTCGATTTCTCAAAAAACAATAACCGGACATTTTATCAAACAATTGGTAGGTGTACAACGCTAGTGTAAAACCATACAATTGAAGAGTGAATTAATGCAAGAAATCTTGAAATAAGTCATCCCACCAATGCTTGGTAACACCATCATACAAATATACATAAAAATCCTTCATCAGATCTCAGGAAAAATCTAAGATTCATAGCTCAAAATATGCATAAACAGTAATATTTTTACAAAACCCCAACATAGTTCATAGTGAAATTCATAATAGGAACCATATGTAAGACCAACTTAGAAACATGTATTTTAGGTAAAAAAAAAGGGATAAAAGGACCCAATGGTTGAAATCCACATTGACTTTGGAGAATTCCTTGAAGAAGATTTGAATGGAGACTTGAAGCTTGGATGAATTCCTTAAGATCCGAAAGAGATTTGGACACTTGAATTTTGACAGAAATATTAGTCGAAGAGTTTGAGAGAGTATTAGGGAATGTTTGAATGATAAAAAGGTGAAACATGGCTAATTATAGGTATTTTCACGTATGGGAAGGCTTAGGATAAAGACTCAAAAGACTTAGACTGAAGTAGAAATCGAGCACATCTTTAACACTATGGCGCGCCCTTGGCGCGTCACTCAAGGGGTGCGAATGCTCATTAGAAATCGCATTTTTGCGATTTTTGAATTTTGATATGGTTGATCTAAAATTGGGTTTAGTTCTATTTCCCACTCAATTTTTCCCTCTAAAGAAGAATGTGAAGTCGGATTTCCTATCATGCATGGATTTTAAGGTCTATAAAAATTATGATCCTGGGCAATTCCTAGGTACATTTTGGGTACTTTTTTGGATCGTTTCAGAGTAAATGACTACTCTAACCCACATAACTATGTTGCTAGTTTATGATAGTCATACAACACATTCTGACAACTTTTGTCCCAAAAGATGGACATTGACTATGGATCTATGAGAGAGTTGATCATCCATTACTTTGGCAAGTTTAGGACGGGCGTGGAAACATTGCCATCATTGTGCATCACCAAACTAAAGGTGATAGGATTGGATGTTACAGAAACTCCTAAGCAAATACTGATTGAGCATGATATTTTTAAACTAAGTTTAATACTACTGAGTCTATTTTAAAAGAATGATTTCTTTAAAACTTGCTTTTCCATATAGTTGAGTGTGAGTCATTCACATTGAGGTGAGTGAGTTGAATTTTACTTTCTTGAGCTATTTAAGATACACATATATTCCATGTACTAATGTCCATTTAGACCTGCATCATTTCATGATGTAGATATAGGTAATAAAGGACTTCCGCCTGCGTATCGTTGAGGCCAAGTTTCATGCATTTCAAGAGTTGGTGCGCCCCTCCTTTCTTTCCAAAGGAGCCTTTTTTCCTTGATTTCAGTTCGGTATTATTTTAATTCTCTGATTGGGGTATCCATGACCTGTCATGTTACTATCCAGATTGTTGATTAGAGGCTTCATAGACATTGAGTAGAGGATTTGTTGAGTATCACTTATTTTCAAATTTATTCATTGGAAATGATATTCTATTAGAGTTATGTTTACCATATAATGTTCTATTTTATTTTAGTATTTTGTTCTGCTTCTGCGTTAATGTGACTATGAGACCAGGTGGTCCTCTTGGAGAATCAACAATGGTTCTTCACGTGCCGACCATGCCAAGGGTACCCTCATGGGACGTGACTTGTTTAATTCACTAATTGGCGTCGTTAAATTCAAATCTAAAATTTCACAACATATCCTCTTGATTCTATGGAAGTAAGTGGCAATTGTCATATCACGTTGCTCAATTGATAATAACTCATTCTCCAAAAAGTTGCAGCCATGCATCGTTTTTCTTTGAGAAAAATATAGTAAGTGTGACAGATTTAATTCCCTAATTGGCGCCGTTGAATTCAAATCTAAAATTTCACGACACATCCTCTTGACTCTATGGAAGTAAGTGGCAATTGTCATCTCACGTTGCTCCATTGATAATAACTCATTCTCTAAAAGTTGTAGCCTATATCATTCTTCTTTGAGAAAAAGGTAGCAAGTTTGTCCCATGATTCTTTTGGAGTTTTAGCATCACGAACATGCTCCCACACATTTTCATCATTTTTGTTTTGATCACAAACATTGCTTTTCCTGCTTTCATCTTTCCACTTCTACACCGTTCCTTTTGCATCTTCTTCCACTGGTTGTCTAATTTAACTTCCGTTGACAGTCCCACTGATCTTAGCCTTGAATATAAGACATTATACATGTTGCCCATGTATTATAATATTGGTTATTCAGCTTTTTGACTCCACCAACTAATTGAAAATCATTCATTGTATTGGCTAAGATACCAAATGTAGAGCTCAACATACAAGAAGCTTGTAATGGAGAAGAACAAATAACAGGAAAGAAAAACAGAGAAGAGAAAGTTGAAAAAAATGTTTGCAGAGAGATTTTTTTTTTGGACACTTTTTCATACGTTAATTAGCCCTTTTATAGGATTACAACAACCATATTCCAACTAAATCACGAATATAGTTCCACTAAACCACATCCCCTAAACTCTAGGGAACAAACATTGCACTAGTAAACAAATATATGACTTAAATAAATAATAAAGTAACAACCAACAACTAGAAAATGGGTACTGCAAGACCTTGTCAAACTAAAGAAAGTAGGTTGATGTTTTAAGACTTTAACATCCTTCACTCACTAGTGCTATCATATAATTCTCTTTACTTTTCTGCCGTGGCAATTATGATAATATAAGGCTTGGACAAGGAGGTATCAATCCCTCTTCACAATAATGTCTTCAGGTACATTTCTATAACTCCTCTCTATATTCATATCCACCTCATGCAGATACTACAAAAACAACAATAAATCTAGTGTAATTTCATAAAGTAAGGTTTGGAGAGGTATAGCATACATAAATATTACCATTACCTCGTAAATGCAGATAGATTGTTTCCAAATGATCATTGACTCAATCATCTATCGCAAAAAAGAAAAAGGAAAAAAATAGTGAAAAATTATAATGAGTTAATTACGATATAAAATTAAAGGAGAAAATAAGAGAATTAAATTTTAAATTTAACTAACAAATAAAACTTAAAAGAGCACATGTTTAAATTATAAATAAAATTTTAAAAATAATATTTCAATTTAGTAATTAGGCCTATATAGAGATAGAAATTGAATGTCAGAATTTTAGTTGTTTTATAATTAATGTTAGAATCTTAATATATTAAGTATGACCCTGTTAATGTAAAGTCTACAATTAATATCTAATGAAAAAAAAATCTTGCATGTTAGATTATTTATTTGACAGATGTTCAAGATTAAGTTTGAATCTCTATAAATTTATCCTCACTTCACTCACTAGGGTTATCATATAATTATCTTCCTTTTTTCGCTGCAACAATTGTGATAACATTAGTCTTGGTGAGGTATCAATCAACCTCCACGATAATATCTTCAAATATATTTCTATAACATCTCTATGTGATCATGTCCATCTCAAGACTAATACAATAACAACAAAAAACAAACCTAGTATAATTTCATAAAGTAGGGTCTGGAGAGTGTATAGCGTACACAAACCTTACCATTACCTCGTAAAGGTAGAGAGACCTTTTCCAAAAGATCACTAGTTCAAGCGTCTATCTCAAAAAAGAAGAAAAAATATGAAAAAATTATAATGAGTTAATTAGACCTAACAAAGTGTTTTCAAAAAAAGAAGTTAGGGTTTGGGCTAGGGTTAGGAAAAATGGAGAGGGGATTATAAGTTGGAGAATTGAATTCTTACCAACAAGGTTTGTGATCATTGATGTCATCAATTTGATAGTGGATCTTTAGCTATTGGCATAGCTACTATGTTCTTTTTGTTCTTGCTATGGGTATGGAGGCTATATCTTCTCAAGCTTGTGGTGCTAAGTGATGGCCTTTTATGGGTCAAATTTTCCAGCATACAATCTTGATCCATCCCCATTTCTCTTTTGTGGCTAAAGATTGAACTTGTATCCTTTTTGGTGGCGAAGATCCAACAATTTATCAATTGCTTCAACTTATGTCTTTCTGTCTCGGTAATTTTTTCTGTCAATCCATTATCAATCCTCTAAAATATACTTGAGAACTCAGAATGTTACCTTCCTTGTTACTTCTCGTGCTGCTTTCACAGCTGTGTGGATGCTCTTGTCAATCATTTTCTTATCTATCAACTTGGACTTGGGATTAAAGGTGCTGATATGTCACGATCCAAGCCTAGGTCCTAGACGTGATCGGCGAATGGGAAACCCGAAGGAACCCGAACAAGCCTCGTAGCGTATCATTACATATCCTTGGTCGCGAAAGCAATGCAAAACAATGTAAGAAACATAGATAAGGGGAATTGGGACTATGGGATAGACTCATATTTAAATAGCTTGAATATCATAAGTAAATCAAAGCTCAAGCATAGTACATAACTTGCCCAATAACGCCTCTAACATAGCACTTAATGGGGGCCAAGACAAGCAACTGGGCTCACCCTTATAGTAAAGGTATACAAAAAAGAGGGATAGTCTTTAATACATAGCTTAAGAACATAGATATTGCCCTCGCATATGCGGACTCACCAACTAGGGTGAATGGATACCACTAGCCACGTGTAGGAGGATGATGACCAAATGGAGCTTCGGTTCCTACATAGTAACATCATGGAGGCATAAAGTATGCGTAAGTACGTTTGAATGAACTAAGTATGTAGGATGTAACGCAACAAGAGATACACATCATAATCAAAATGCATAACAATAGGCAATAGACATAATATAACAATATTCCATGTACGATCAGTGCTTAAGTAAAACACGCTTAAGTAACTCATGCTTATATAGGATAACATATGTGTAGAAAGGACGAAGCTAGATTTTCAAGGGACGAAGCCTTTGGTAGGTTGGTGATCATGTCGCCCCATCGCCTAGGTGCCAAGGTAAAGAACCCTTGATAGCTTACTAAGGTACAAACCCCTTGATGGGTTAGTTATGATGCCGCCCCATCACCCTAGTACTAAGGTAAAAACCCCTTGATAGGTTTCCAAGGTACAAGCCCTTTGATAGGTTAGTGATGATGCTGCCCCATCACCCTGGTGCCAAGGTACAAACCCCTTTATAGGTTACCAAAGTACAAACCCCTTGATAGGTTAGAGGATGGTCACACCCTACCTCCCATGCTGATTGAGGAATACCCCTCAATTGGCTATGGTCAATCCAACACTATATAGAGAGACATCATACACATACTTTCCTTTTATCATCATCATAACATCATATACGTACTCCTTTTTTATCATCAAAACATCATATACATACTCTTTTTTCATCATCATAACATCATTCATAAGTAAGACATGTTTTGGACCTTCAATTTCTCAAGAAACCATAATCGGACATATTATCAAACACTTTGGGGTGTGCAGTGGAGGTAAAAGACCAAAATTTAAAGATGAACTCATGCAAGAAAATCTACTATAAAACCATCAATCAACACCTTACAACATCCCCAAGACATTCACATCAAAACACCTCATCAAATCTTATAATAGATCCAAGATTTATAGCTTAATACATGGCAAAACAGTCACGACTTTACATAGCTTTAACACAGTTCATAGACATGTTTATACTAGCAAACCCATTTGTAAAGTCAACTTTAAATCATGCAGTATTAATTAAGAGAGGGTTTAGTCACCATGGGTGGAAGGACCCAATGGTTCAACACCACATACCTTAGGTCTCGAGTTTCTTGGAATTGAGATCTTTGAATCCAACCTTGTTCTTATGTTTCCTTGAAATTGAATTATTGCTTGATGGAGGCTTTTGATAGAATTTATAATGTATTTGAGATGAGAGTAATAAGTTTGATCCTTTGTAATATTGTTTAGGTCTTTTAGAAAGGTTAAGATAGCATTGGAAGTGTAAAAGGGGCATTAGAGTAATTAAAATTTACGAAGACACCATAAGTGAATGGATGGAAAAATTGGCAAAGTGTCATCTCATTGGAGACTTCACTTGCTGTGTTGCACTCCACAGGTCGTGTGGAGTGCCCGTGAGACAATACTTAGACAGAAAAATGGAATTGGAACACTTGAGAAAATGTTAGCATCAATGTCACTTTGACGACCACTTTCACATACCATGTAGTGTTAAATGGACCGTTTACTAGTCCGTCCCACCTCACTTAGACAAGAAAATGTTGTTGGTCACCGTATACCTAGGTTACACGTCCCGTACCCCTTCACACGAGTTGTACAATTCAGTCGTCGCCCATGCCTTAGCTTCCAATGCCGCCCACGCCTAGCCAAGCCTCCTAAAACACCTCCATGCCCCTCCTCACGACCAGTGGTGAGTCACATGACCCGTACAACTGGTTGTGGAGCATGAATTAGCCTCACCAAGACATTTTCGAGCCCCAAACATTTTCCCATGACCCATACAAGGCCACACTACATGTATGGGTGCCCGTGGGGCTTCACTGCATGGGAGGGTCTCAAGAAAATGGTCATAACTCCTTCATTTGACATCAGAATGAGGCGAAACCAAGTGTGTTGTGAAGATAACTCAATGGTCTTTCATTTGATATGTCTTAGGCTACCCAGTTTGAAATGTTCCAAGAGTTATGCTAGTTTAAAGTTAACCCTTGCATGAACCATCACCCAAAACTCAACTCTAAAAGAAGTCTTGGACTCGTTAGGTACTAGGAGTCTCCCATGAACCTAATACACCCCAAACCTGACCAAATGGGGATTGAAATATGGATACATAAGAGCATAGAGTTACGGCATGTCACATGATATAGATGTGGTGATAGCTTCTTTCAATCAACTTCTTGTTCTTTTTCTTTGTGTTAATTTTTCTAGGGTTCATAGAAAATCTTGGCAAGGTTGGTCAGCTAAATGCTTTCATGGGTGGAAACAAATTCTAGTTCTTACTTTCACTAGCTGAACGCTTATAGTGTTGGTGGTTTGAATTGATGATATTGTTAGATGGGGTTCTTTTTAATGCTGCAGAGGCAGTGTCTACTATGGGAATTCTCATATAGGCAACTTCACTTGCTTATATATTTCCATTAGCATTAAGTGCAGTCATTTCTACAAGAGTTAGGAATGAGTTGGGAGCAAATAGGCCTAATAAAGCAAAAACTTCAAGTCATATAGCAATTATGTGTTCTATACTTAAAAGCTTCCTAGCAATGCCATTTATGACAACATCACGAAGAATTTAGGGCAAGGCTTTTAAAAAGATGAGTCGATTTTATGGCTGACAATAATGACAATACCGGTGGTGGGGTTGTGTGAATTGGGAAACTGGGCATGGACCATTGGTTGTGGTGCTTTGAGGGGAATTACAAGTCCAACTCTGGATGTCACATAAACTTGGGCTCTTTCTAATGTGTTGGGTTGCCTCTTGCAATTATATTAGGCTTTGTAATGGAGAAGGGCTTGATGGGCTTTTGTTTGGGTTTGTTGGCTGCTCAAGCTGTTTATACATGTCTTAAGGTTTTTGTGTTGAGTAGAACTAATTGGATGATACAAGCCCAGAGAACCCAAGAGTTGATTGGTGCTGATGTGGAAAATTAAACTATATCATTTAAACAGTGTGCTGGAAAGCTACTTTGTGTATCTGTTATATACTAATAAGTATAAAAACAATAAAGTGGTGTGTACTTACAAGGAAATAAGTAGGTAAACAAATAACCTCAGGAAATATAAAACAACAAGATACATACAACATTATTGTTTTTATACTTATCAGTATACAATAGATAAATAAAGTAGCTTTCCAGCACACTGTTTAAATGATATAGTTTAATTTTCCACATTAGCACCAATTCACTCTTCGACTCTCTAGATTTGTATCATCCAATCAGTTCTACTCAACACAAAAACCATAAAACACGCACAAAAAACTTCAGCAGACAACAAATCCAAATGATAGCCCAACAAACCCATCTCCATCACTAAGCCCAATATAATTGTGACAGGCAACCCAACTTAGTAAAAAGAGCCCAAGTTTATGTGAACAGCCAGAGCTGGCCTTGCACTACCCCTCAAAGCACCACAACCGGTGGTCTGTTGCTAGTTGCCCAATTCACACAACCCCACCACTAGCATTGACAATGTTGTCAGCCACAAAATCTACTCATCTTTTGTAAAAGCCTTACCCCAAGTTCTTCTTGATGTTGTCATAAATAGCATTGCTATGAAGCTTGTAAGTATAGCGCACAGAATTGCTACATCACATGAAATCTTTGATTTATTAGGTCTATTTTGCTCCCAACTCATTTTTAACTTTTGTATAAACGACTGAACCTAATGCTGATGGAAATACATAAGCAAGTAAAGTTGCCTGTAAGAGAATTCCCGTAGTAGACTTTGCCTCTGTATCATCAATTCAGACTACCTCCACTCTAAGCATACAGACACAGATAAGGAAAGCCAGAACCAGAATTGGATTCCACCCATGAAAGCATTCAGCTTACCAACCTTGCCATGATTTTCTATGAACCTGAGAAAGATTTAACATAACAAAAAAGAACAACAAGTATATTGAAATCAGCTATCACCATAGCCATTGTAGCACCTTAATCCCAAGGCCATGTTGATAAAAGGGAAAGATGCTTTGGTCTTTTTCTGTAAACATACGTTTAACTGTACTCACAGTACTGTCTTTCTTCTTCAGCAGCAGCTAGCGCTATTGATTCTCATGAATAAAGAAGAGAAAGCAAAAGATTGGGGGAAATTTAACGATTGGGGTGTGTTGGTAAATAATACCAAAAATACAATAAATTATAATTAAAAATAAAATGACAAAATTGAACAAAAATTCATTCAAGCTAAGGCATTGATATCTCGCTCTCTTTAAGGAGACTCAAGTCCGCTGCAACATAATCTACACCAATCTAGCAATACATCTCTTGACTTGTCCCCCCAGGATACAATAGCCCAACAACATTGTATGACTCAAACAACTGCAGATTAGTTGAAAAGTCCAAAGCTCCACAAAAAGAAAACCTTCCTTTAACATATAATTACTTTCTTTAGTATACTGAATATAGTTGAAGAGTTAGGATATTATCTTTGTCTCAAACTCTCTCTTTCACCATTTTAACCTCAATATAAATACAATAGAATACTTCTAATTTTTTTTACTCCATATTTTCTTATCACTTTTTCTTTCTCCCCAAACAAAGTAAGATCACAACTATTTATAGTGAGTAGATCTCCCTTGTCATGAACATAAAGATACTGGGTAGTAAATTAGGTAAATAAATAGCCCAAAGGTCACATAAATTACAAGAATAAAGCGATAGAATAATGAGTGAGAAACTAAAAGAATTAATGGTCAAATGAGTTACTGGCAAAGGGAGTTTCAAGAAAAAGATTAATGGTTGACCACCATTACTTCCCAACTAAATAATATGAGAATAAAAAGTTTGCATTTGATGCCATCAATGGACATATGAATTGCTAAAGAACAATTACTCCCAAAGTTTTCTGCCAGTGTTTTCACTAGAAAGAATAGGCAACAAATTAAAGCCTAATGTTAGAATTTGAGACAACTTAATATATTAAAATACTCAAAGTACTAACAGGGTGTGTTGTGTGTGACAACTAGATAGTAAGTAAAAGTAGTATTAATTGGTGATCAATGAATATAATGGAGTTTGGTTGTGTCTGAGAGTTTGAAAGAGACTACTCTGCCATCAACCATTACAACTTTGGCCATGAAAAACATGGTGTTTTCACCTTTAACATTTATAAGGGTGCAGAGGAAAAGCACTATTATCTGATTCCCCTTTCTTTCTTTAATTTAAATTTTTTAAGCAATTATTTTATTGGCAGGACAATTCTTTAATACCCATGCCCACAGGGATCACTGATGTGGCTCCAAAAGACCACATTTACGATGCCCAAAACACATTATTAGTGTACATTCTCAAGCACGTTTTGTTAGTTAGATATGCATTTTTGTTTAGCTTTCAGGAAGAATGGAGTAACCATGTGTTGGTAGCCATAAACTTGATTTTGTGAGGTTTTGACAGAATTTGGAATTAAGTATGCATGAAAGAAACATTTGGAAGCTAGAAGACACCATTTGGTTCAAGAATATGAGATGGTGACCAAGCTTAAAGCCACTAGATTGGATTGGTAATAAGATCTTGCAACAATTAAGCATGGTAAAATCCTACACAGCAAGCACAATACATGAAAAGGGTGCACCGAACAGTGGAGACATTTAGAAAACAATTTGTACAAAGGAGCACACTACAAGCCCTTTCAAGGGTCGTGGTGCACTGGACGGCCAGTGGAGCTACTCATCTAGGTGAATACATCCGGCAACCAAGGAAAGGCCACCACCACGAGCCATACCACAGCATGTGGTGTGCTTGACGAGGCATGGAGAGACCCATCCAGGGCCACATTTACTCAGCAAACTAAGGCACAACACCACGAGCTCCTTCACGGCTCGTGGTGCTCTTGACAAGTCGTGAAGGGACTCGTTAAGGGTAAGCACTGCCTGGATGTTAAAGGAAAACAATGATGGATAAGTATAGCACCACGATGGCTTCTTCACGGATCATGAAACACTGAATGGAATGTGGTGTGCAAGTCGTGAAAGAGTACCAACATCTGTTTTCCCACTCAAGTTCGGATTAGTTTTCCTAATTTGAGTGGGACTTGATTTTAATAAAGCTTACATAAAAATCATATTAGGTATTTGGTATTGGAACACATTTTACTACTTTTTTAAGCCTCTTTACAGGTTATATACATTAATTTTTCCTAGTTTAACTAGGAGTAGTTTTCTTACTTAGTTTAGGATTAGGTTTTAGAGTTCTTTGTGTTATTTTAAGATGACGTTTTTACCACTGTATGGAGGATACATTGCACAATTTTGGTCATTAATTTTGAGGGATTTTGATTATCAATAGCGTGCCTGGACAGTGGCTAAAGGACACGATTAATGCTTGCTTCTTTGGGATATTGTTTTGGAGAATTGAATCAAGGTTTCTTAGTTTAATTGCAAGTTACTTTGTGTTTTTTCAATCCATCGATTGTTGAGCATTATGCACATGAACTACTTACTGTTTGTTGAGTCATAAGTCATGGGGAACACAATCCTATTCTAGATTTCACTACCGTTTATGTCCTAAATCTTGTTTTCTTGTCATTGCTTTCTTACTTGTCTTACCTTCATACCACAATCCAGTCTTTATTTTTGGGAAATAGCAACTACGACTAAGATATGATTGCTAATAGATTTCTTTCAACCTATTATTCCCTGTGCGTTTCGATCCCGACTCTTAGTTGGGTAAATATATTGCTAACGATCTTCCATATTTCTATAAGGAAGTATATTTGAACATTATCAGTCACCATAGCCAACAAAGATCTCCAAATACTCCAAACACAAAATTTAACACACACCAAAAAATTGAGGGCGAGAGACCGGATAATATAATTTAATTATCTGTTGTTCTCTGTTTCTTGTTTTTTTATATACAGCTCATTCAACTAAATGTAGTTACTTTATTTATGAGTATGATGGAGTCCGCATTTTAACAAAAGTAAATTCTCTTTTCTGTTGACACTTTCTTTGTATCGAGGAGAGAGACGAGTGATTTTAATTTGAAGCTCATAGATCCCAAGATATTATGTCATATACACTTCAGCGGTAATAACCACCTAATTGCATCGTATAATATTTTCTGATTAAATAAAAGGCAGTCTTAACAATAATTTTCTGTGACAACAAGTACTTGGACTAATTATGTGTTGTGATGCAAGGGCAAACTATCACCCAGAAAGAGAATGAATATTAATGTGAGAAAACATTGTTGAATTTACTTAAGTCGAATTATACAAAAAAAAGGTGTCCAAATCGAAATTTCTGTGGAACATTATTCCTTGGGATAGAAGGTGAATCTCCTAGTACTACAAACACTTCCGGAGGACATGGAATGCCTAGTATTTTTGTATAACATCAGCAGCCCTTAAGGGAATGGTTCAATAGATATCCACAATGGCGCATATTTGTCAACATGGGTCATTTATAAATTAGCTATCTCTAACCTAAAATTCAGAATTTCACCTAAACTCACAACATATGACATGTAACTTGAAATCAGTTAACTATTCCAACTTTTTTTTGTTAAAAGTTCTAGGATAAAGTTCAACAGCAATTTCATTACATTAATCTGGTCAAAAGTAAGACATTAACTTAGAAACCTCTCCCACAATTATCACATTGAACTACTACATATTCATCATAAATATTCATTCTCTTCCAGTTAGTTTTCTTCTTCATTAATCTGCGGTGATAGCAATAGCAGTAGTACAAATGTAAGAACTCCAATAAACAAAAGAGCGAAAAGTGTCAAGAGTGAAATTTCATCAGAAACAAAAATAAAAATGGAGAAATCACTCACTCTTAGGCAAGAGAGTCGAGACGGGAGTCGAGGTGGCTGGAGACGCTGACGAATTTTAATGGAGATTACTGCAGCAACGAGCGAGGGCTAGGGCGAGAATTTTTTCAAGCAACGAGCTTTTCATCTTATTTTTATAATTCCCTCCCTATTTTCCCTAACACTAATTCTAACCCCACTTTCTTTTTTCTACAAAAAAAAATCTACTGCACACAGCTTTTCATCTTCTTTAGAAGCTAAGCTTCCCTCTCTTTAACAAAGGCATAGTCATTACTTTTTTTCTCTCTTCTCTCTCTAAAAATCCTACGTGCCGTCAATCTAGTTTTGTCTACCGATACAGCCAAGGCCGCCCCAGTCAATGGTCAACTATCTAATGAAAGGGCCCCCTCCCCAGGCCCAACGATGTCATACGTGGCATTATTGAAATAACATAAGGAGCCAATGAAGTCAGAGTCGATCAAGCAAATATCATATCTTCGTGGCGAACCACAATTCATATGGGAAAAAGTAGAAGTGGATCAGATGATAATGGATGACAATTCGGAGTATGTGCTAATAGGAAAACTATCCTATGGGTGGCCAGACATTCATGAACTTAGGAAATTGATTCCAAAATAGTGTAAGTTAAAGGGAAAATGCAAGATTAGGCTATCATGCAATAGATACATTTTGATAAGGACATCATTGATGGAAGACTATGTGCAACTACTGTTCAAGCCAGCTTTTTACATGTCTAGAAGAATCCATATTACCCTAAGAACATTCAAGTGTGAGCCTATGTTCAATCTAGAGGAGGAGACATTGACTGTCAGTGCTTGGATGTCTTTCCCCTTATTACGACCAAATTTCTTTGGGAAAGAGGCCATCTTTTCTCTAGCTAGCGCAGTGAGGAAACCTTTACGAGTTGATATGGCAACTAAGAATTAGACCAGGCAGAATAGTGCAAGGGTCAAGGTAGAAGTAGATCTACTCTAGGAGTTACAAAGAGAATTAACAAATCGGAGTGAGGAAGACTGATGCAGAAGCTACAGAAAAATATGTCCCAATAAAATATGATTATATGCCAAAATATTATACAACATATACGATTCAAGGACATGATGAAGAGCAATGTTATGCCCTACATCCAGCGTTATACCCAGACAAAATAGAGAAGAGGGTGGACAAAGGTGGAGATATTGCAGATGACAACAGAGGAAAACAACAAGGGGAGATCAGGAATAGAGGGAATAGAACTAATAAGGCTGAGGAGATGGTGAAAAACAATAAAGGGGGGTAAGAAGGAAGTGAACCAAAAGGGTGAGGCACCAAGAAACAAATATGGAGGAAGAGGGACAGCAATGCAAATGCAAAAGGTATGAAATAGGATTGGAATAATATCAAAGAACTCCTTTGAGGTGTTACAGGAAAAACAATAAGAAGGAGGAAGTGATAATGAGAAGAGGGATAAGGTAGAAAGGTAAAATGACAATATAAAAGATGAAGACAATGGGGGAGAGAAGAGGGATAAGGTAGATAGGTAAAATGACAATATAAAAGATGAATACAAGGAAAAGAATGTCATTGAGGTAAAAACAGATACCTCAGAAAGTGAAGGGACCATAAAGTTGAATGAATTGGCGCTAGAGAAAAGTATGTATAGTAACACATCAACAAGAAAAGTGGAAAAGCAAGGACAAGTGTCAGGCACAAAAGGTGACACGGAGATTAGAGGGATGATTAATGATTTATTTAGGGAAAACGCTAAAGAGGAAGAAAGAAATAATGCAAAATCAGGAGCTAAAGGGATAGGAAAGATGGTTAAAAATAGTGGAAGCATGATTCTAGCTTATGAAGAGTTGGAGGCCAACAATAAGATACAAACAGAAGAGGATGGAGATGTAGTATACTACATCTAGCAGATTAGTAAAAAAGGAGATGTATTTCGCAGGCATATAGACAATTTGTAGAATGGATCAAAGAAGAGAAGAACTGTAGTCCCACTACAAGTCTGGACAAGGAGTAGTAAGGGGAGCACAAATAGGTTGTAATGATAGAAAACATGTTATTCTGGAATATAAGATCTATTAATACTCAAAACTCATTTGACAGGTTAATTGATATGAACAGAAGATTTCATTACTCTTTCATAGCACTAATGGACCCTTTTCAGGATCCATCTCATATTGAAGATTACAAAATAAGATTGGGATTTAATCATGCAACAGTAAATAGTTCGGGAAGGATATGGTGCTTCTTGAAGGAACAATGGGATGTTGTGGTGATTCTGGACTCTATACAATAGGTTTCTATTTAGTTCAGTATTAACAACAAGTTTGTCTTGATCTCCTCAGTTTATACAAGGTGTAGTACTCAAGAGAGATTAGAATTATAAGATGAACTTCAATGTTTTGAACCGAATAATCAAATCCCATGGATAATTGGAGGAGGTTTTAGTGTCATCTTCAATGAAGAAGAAAAGCTCGGAGGTTTAGCCTTTGAATAGAATGAGGCCACGGATTTTACCTTTTTTATTTGTAGCAGCTCCCTGACTGAAATAAATTTTACAGGAGGTCACTATACATGGTTGAATGGAAAAATTGAGGAGGAATGCATTTAAAAAGACTAGACAGAGTGTTGGCTAATGAGGCATTCATGGAGTTATTCGCACTATCAGAGGTGCAGCAGTTGGACAAACAACGGTCAGACCATGCCCTCTTACATTTAGCTTGTAACATAGAGAAGGCGATAACAATTAAGACTTTTCGATTCTAAAACTTCTGGACTCATCATCAGAAGTTGAAGGAAATTGTGAGTCAAAAATGGCTTTCAGACTTCTTCACCAACCCTTTTTACTTTCTTTCAAAATAAATTAAAGAAAGTCAGGTAGGCCCTATCAATAAAGAGTAAGGATGCGTATGGAAATATTTTCTAGAGAGTGGCTACATTTTAGAATATTATAAAGTTGAAGAAGGCTCAATTTAAAGTAAACCCATCACCTTCTAACAGGGACGAACTTAAAAAAATAGAAGCTGAGTTCAAAAAATGGTTGAAGGTGGAAGAACATTTTTTGCAGCAGAAGGCTAGGATGAGATGGCTAGAGGATGGTGACAGAAACACAAATTCTATCACTCATACGTTAAAGGGAGAAGAATAAAATTACATATTGGGGAGATAATGAATGATCGAAGGAGTTTTGACTAAATCTAATCAAATGGGCAATGAGGCTATTAAATTCTTTTCTAGACAGTTTAATGTAGAGAAGTATTATGGGGATTACTATATGTTAGATGTAATTCTTAGAATGACAACAGATGCAGAGAATGAGGAAATGGTGCAGCTGCTAGAGGAGGAGGAGTTAAAAGAGGCTATTTTTGACCGGAGTGCTAATAGTGCAGGTGCTCTTGATACAGGCGCCTTTCACCAGAGCTGTTGGGAGATTATCAAGGAAGATACAACTAGGTTAGTAAGGTCATTCTTTCATTGCCAAGAAATGACCAAATTTGTAACCTATACTAATCTAATTCTGATTCCTAAGAGGGAGATAGTGAGGGGCTTTTCAGATCTTACACCAATCAGCTTGAGTTATTTTGCTAATATGATTATACGAAGAGTGATTCATAGGAGATTCGCTAAGGTCCTCCCCAAGATCATCTCACCGAATTAGTCAGGAATTATGAATGAACAAAGTGGAAAACATCCTGTTGGCACTTGAGATAACAAGAGACATCAATAAGATGAATAAACATGTCAATATGGTGGTCAAATTATGTATGGAGAAGGCATATGATAGGGTTTCATGGATCAATCTCACAACGGTGCTTGGAAAGTCTGGATTTTCTAAAATCATTATTGATATGGTGTGGAAACTAGTGTCTAATAATTGTTATTCAGTAATGATTAATGGAAAGTCATATGGTTTCTTCAAGTCCACTAGAAGAATGAAACAAAGGGATCCTTCATCTCCAACTCTGTTTATTATTGGAGCAGAGGTACTATCAAGGGGACCGACTGATTTGAATAAGGATGCAAAGTTCCTGGGTTATGGTCTTTGAAAATGCAGTCCCAAAATAAATCACCTACCATATGCAAATGATACAATTCTATTTGGCTCAGGGATAAGAGTTAGGTTGTAACGATGATGGTAGTGCTGAAAAAGTATGAAGATGTCTTAGGTCAAAAAATTAACAAGAGTAAAAGCTCTTTCTTCCTGCATGATAATGCCCCATTGGCAGTGGCAATTAGACTACGAGGCTGACAGGTATTAAGCTAGGTAATTTTTCTTTTACTTATCTTGGTTGTCCGGTCTATTATGGCAAAGGCAAGATTGTTCTTTTTGAGGATATAGTGAAGAAAATTGCAAGAAGAATCTTCTCTTGGCACAGCAAGCTACTATATTTTGGTGGCAGGTAGAGATTCTCTTTACACATGTGCTACATTCTACCCCAATTTACTTGTTAGTAGTCACGGTCCCCCCTAAAAAGGTTATAGAGAAGAAGCATAAATTATTTGTCAAATTTTTATGGAGTAATGCTGGTGGAGTGAAAGGGAAACTCTGGGTTGCATGAATGACTTGTGTTATCCTAAGGAGGAAGGTTGATTAGACATTACATCCCTATTTGATGTAAATAAAGCTTTCGTTGCAAAGCTTTGATGGACATTTAGGACCTCTATAACCTCCTTGTCAGGAAGGTTGATTAGCCTTTACATCCCTATTTGATGTAAATAAAACTTTAGTTGCAAAGCTTTGATGGACTAGGACCCCTATAACCTTCTTGTAGGCATAATACAACTGGATCAAATATTGCAAGAAGCTACATCGAGTGATTGTGTCCAATTTAGGAGCATCCCCTGCTTGGAGAAAAATGATGATGTTTAGGGAGGAAGTTGAACATGAAATTTGGTGGCAACAAAGGTAGGGAATTCTGGTTTCTGATTTGATAACTAGACTAAACTTGGGGCACTATATTATATAGAGGATAGTGTGGACATAGTAGAGGAAGTAAAAGTGCAGGACTTTATGACTAAAGGTAAATGTATCAGAAATAAATTGATTCTGGGTTATCTGAAGAGATGGGTGAGCACAAAATAGAGAACATTCATCAACCAACTAGGAGGGACACTCTATATAGACCCTGGTGGATGCGAGATCTCTCAAGATCATTTACAGTGAAGCTCTCTTACAATATGGTGAGAAGGAAGAAATAGAAGGAGCATTGGACCAAACATGTATGGCTTAAGGGGCTCCCATTAATGATTTTTATCTTTACTTGGAGGATGTAGAAAAGGAGGATACCTACAGATGACAACTTAAAGAGAATGAAGATTCTATTAGTGTCGAAGTGTTGTTGTTGTGATAAGGAGGGACATTGAGATAATGGGTCATCTCTTTCTAAAAGCTCCCAAATCTCAAAAGATATAGAAGCATTGTGCTATTTATGCAAGTATACAAGTGGATGGAAGGCATATACAACAACTAATTTATAGCTTTTGCGAGTTCAAAGGATCAGCCAAAGTGAAGAAGGTGGTGCATATCATACATGCCATAGTAATGTGGCACATATGGAAGAGGAGAAATGCTTATAGACATGGGAAATCTTATTCCTATAACTAGATGGTATTTCAATGTTACCAATCTATATTCCAGGACATTAGAGGATCAAAACAATACCTACTCAATGGAGGGATATTGTAGATAGCCTTAGCAAATAGAAAACCAAGTTATACTACCTGAAGATTATGTGGAAATCTACAATAGGTGGAGGGGTGGTATGCAACATTGATGGAGCAAGTAGAGGAAATCCAGGACAGTGTGCTTATAATTCCTGCATCAGGAAAGAGGAAGCGAATCTGTTGTTTGCTGAAGCTAAATGCATTGGGATAGAAACAAGCATGGAAGCAGAGGCAAGGACTATCATGGAAGCCCTAAATAGTCGTGCAGAGAAGGATTTTTCAGAGATTCTAATGCAGATAGACTCTTTAGCAATTAGACAAATATTGACTGGAAAGTATAAAATTCCTTGGGAATTAATAGTGATGGAGGATAAAATACAAATAATTACGGAGAAAATAGCGGTAGAAATTATTAACATTTATTGGGAAGCCAACCACTAGTAGATTATATTGTTAATGAAGCTTTCAACAAGGAAGGCAAAATACAGTATAACTGCTTTGCACAATTACCAAGTACAACAAAAAGAATTCTCAAGACAGACAAACTAGACCTATTACAGCGAGTGCCACATGATATTCATATACAGGAAAAGCACACAAATATACAAAAATACAAGTATCACGGGGGAGCAAAAATGGAGATGTTGTGCTAAATAATTACATTTAAGGCTGAGAGGTCTAAAGTTGTGCCATTACTATTCCAGTCAACAAAAAATAGGTTAGAGATCAGCAAAAAGAGGATTTTGTATCAACACTGGCATGGAGAAGCATCGATCTCAACAGATCCAAAGATTTTGCATCATTTACTATAGCGAGAGCTTAGCTGGAGGGTAAGATGAAAACGTCAAAGGGTAGGAAAAAAGAATAGAGGAAAATTACCAATCGATATTTATGTAGAAGCTAATCTGGTGGTCAAGAGTTAGAAGAGGAGTGGACCATGGAGGAGCATCGCATTTATACCTCGGAAGAATGGTTAATCAGTGAGCATAGCAACATAAGAATAAAGAATAACGAAGATGAAGAAAAGAATCACTTAGTCATGTTGAGGAGGAGAACCATAAGTACAAGGAGGATTACCGCCAGAACCGAACACCGCCATTAGAAGAGAAGAGTCTCATTTGGAAGAGGGTAGGTTTAGAAATGGAAAGTAAAGGGATAACTCTAGAAGTCCCTATATTGTAGGGTCTGAAGGTAGATTCAGACGAGCCTAGGACTTGGGCCTCAGAGCAGAAAATGTAGCTCTACAAATTTTATGTCTGAATTTCAATAAAATGGGTCGATAGTCCAACAATTTTAATTAAACAAAAAGTCTTGTTTTTATAGGATGAAGGGTCAACTTGGTTCTTGGTAAAAAAAAAAATATTTTACTTTTTTCTTATCAGTTTAAAAATATTTTTGTACAAAATAAATGGCAAACTGATTAATAAATGGTGAGGATTGAAATTATACTATAATAGAATATGACAAAGAAGGATAAAAGTGATCTTTTAGAGAAAATTTGATATTTTTGCTTTTGTAAGTATAACTTTAACTGTAAACGATTTTAAGTACATTAAAAAGATTAAATAACATATATTATATCTTTGTCTGAATTTGAATCATGATAGAGGACAAGCATGCATCCCAAGAGGCTGAGTACTCCACTTGCTGTAAAAAAGGGAAATGAGAATAGTAAATCTGACCGTCAACAAAGAAAATGAGAGGTTGACTTACAGATCTACCAGAATAGAGATGCAAAAAGACCTCTCCAAATGAAATGAAAATGGCCATGATGGTGCGTCAGAAGGAACCCGTAAAGGACTTAGGATCTATATCAAGAAAGAATGGCGAGCAATAGAAAGAGGAGCTGAAAAGGGAGATATGTATGTAAGAATCACAAGAAAAAGGAAGAGAAGAGTAACAACTACGACCATCCTTGGAAACTGAAGAAAGCTGGAGAGGAAGCTGAGGAGACACATTTAGAAACCTTCAAGGTTAAGGAGTAGAAAGTGAAAGAGGGATCTACAACCCCGAGAAAATAAGGATTGTTTAAAATATTTTGAGGTGTTGGGCCTATTGATTAATTGTAAAGGATGATGCTTTATTGAATAAAACAGGCTCCATGACAAAAATTTAATTTTTTTAAAAAATCATGATAGTTCACAGATTCATCCACTTCAATAGTTGCTAATTAACTCATTATATTTTTCTACATTTATTTTTTTATTTTTTTTTCTTTTTTGAGATAGATGCTTGAGTGGATGAACTTTTACAACAGTCTCTCTATATCCATGTAATAGTGGTAAGATCTGCGTATGGTGAAACTAAAGATGATTTTTTGGAGATACAAATATGTCAAATATTTAATAAACCTTTTGAGAATTTTATAGAGTAATGTCTTTGATATTTGTATTTGGAAAAAATCTAGAAAGTCTAGTCTATAAGATATTTTAGGAAGATATTTGTAATAAGATTTTTGTAATAAATTATAGAATAATCTGGATTTTTGTTAGATATTTAGAAGATAATATCTAGATACTTCTTGTAAATGTGTGTAGAATTATATGTAGAAGCACCCCTACACAAGTATAAATAGGGATGACCATTGAACTTTTGTTACGAATCAAAAATTGAATCTAATTCAAGTAGCCTTCTCTCATAACAAAGCTTCCTCTTCATTAGTTGAATTTTTTTTTATCTTAGTTAACGTTCTTGGAGTAGCAGAATGGCTTCGGATTATACTTTTTCTTCTGCTACATTTCTCTAGATGTACGCTATACCCTCCCCAGACCCTACTTTATGAAATTATACTAGGTTTTTCATTGTTGTTGTACTATTAGTCATGAGGTGGAGACATTATCACTGATAGTGATTGATATACCTCCATGTCCATGTCCAAGCCTTATGTTATCACAATTGTCACGACAGAAAAGTAAAGAGAATTATATGGTAGCCCTAGTGAGTGAAGAGATGATCAATTTATAGAGATTCAGGCTTAATTTTGAATGACTGTCAAATAACCAATCTAACTTTGCGAGATTTGTTTTTCATTAGACAATAATCGTAGACTTTACATTAATACGGTCACACTTAAAATAATAAAATTCTAACATTTATTATAAAATCATAAATTTAGGCGTTCAATTTCTATCTCAATATAGGATTAGTTACTGAATTAAAATATTAATTTTATAATATAATTTATTATTTATTGACATTATTTGTAATTTAACATTTACCGTTTTAAGTTTTCATTTGTTAATTAAATTTAAAATTTATTTTTTTATATATTTTTTCTTTAATTCTATATCGTACATGTTCGCAAACATATAACTAATTAAAACATCACTCATGATAGGATTAAGGTTTAAAATTTGATTATACTTGCAAAATTTTAATTTGAATTCTTGAACTGAAGCATGCTTTTGCTGCTTTTTATTTTTACACCATTATGATTTCATTTGATGGTAAAGAGTTAGACCTATTTTAGAGCAAACTTATTTGATCGTAATATAAAAAATAAATGACAAAAAAGTATGCACTTTTCATGATTTATAAATTTTGAAATGTTGCTCTTCATCTCGCATGCACTAGTGTGACTATTCCAAAAGTCAACTCTTAAACTAGTTTTCCTCGATAGTTTGCTTGGAACCAGAGGATTGTACATTGAGTCACCACAGGAAGAAGTTACATATATCAACTAGAAAATAAAAGAAACAACAAAATACCAATGGTGTCTAAAAGGCTCAAAAAGCAAAAAAAATGCCAATAGAGTGCAAAACTAAGCATTATTAGTTTTAAAAATGGAAAAAGCTCAAATATGTCATCAAACAATGAGAAAAAGGCTCATTTATGCCATTCGTTAAAAGTTTGGCTTATCTATGCCATTACCATTTCAAAAAAGGTTTATCTATGCCACTATTTTTAAAATTTTTTAACTCCAATTTTGCAAAACCAGTTAAACATTTTTTAACACTTTTAAATTAGATTTTTGGATCAAATGTAGTCTTTTTTGTCATTCTTCTACAAGAATGCCAAGAATACAAGAAGATCACCAAGAACCCCAAAATCTTCAACCTCTTCAAACATTAACAAAATCACGCCAAGTTTCAATAGCAAGGTCCCTTCGATCTAGATACCAAAACTCAATATTCTTTTAGCTCAACTTCAACAAAACTCAACAAAATCTACTTGAAATTTTTTGGTGTTTATTATGTGTTCTGAAGAATAAAAAGTGAAAACGTATATTTGATCCAAAACATTGAAGTGCTAAAAGTCATTTGAGTATTTTTGTAAAATCGAAGTTAAATAATAATGGCATAGATGAGCCTTTTCTCAAACGATAATGACATTGATGAGCCAAACTTTTGACAGAGAGCATAAATGAGTCTTTTCTTAAAGTCAAATGACATATTGGAGCCTTTTCCCTTTATAAACTAATATGTCAATTATATCCATGTATTAGAAAAAAATTATATTTGTGTATTATAAAAATTAATGTAACTACTATCAGACTATATTTATGTGTGGAAAAAAATCAATACAGTTATTTTTCAAAAGAAGTTATATTTGTATTCTTACCTTAGGGTTCATACTATATTCAAAAACTTATTAAAAAAATTTTGATACAGATTATATTTGAGTAATCAGTTTATAATGATATAATGTGTAACTGTGAATCTGTATTTCAGTTTTAAAGCTAATATATGAATGCATAAGAAAATTGGGAAATGAGAATTAAGGTGAGTGGTCGTGATATAAAGGGATATGGATATAAGTTACTTGAGTATTATATGTATTTTATCATGTATAATTGTGAAAGAAAGAGATCGAGAAGAAAGGGTATAAGATGAAGAGTCAATGAACCTTAAGTTAAAGTCATGTTCAATGTTTCTTCCATTAGCCTAGAGTTCAACATTACACAATATTCAGTTTAATTTATGTATGGATTATGAATACGCAAAAAAATATATTTTATGAAATGAAAACACATGAAAATAACATAATTACAAAACCAAGGGCTACAAAGTTGGATAAGGAAGGGTGAGGATGGAGATTACTCCACTTTTACAGATAGTTACTATGCAACATCAGGAGAGAGAAAGACATCGAAATACCTTGTATTATTTCATCCTCAGTTTCATCTTGATTTTCTCTTTATTCTTCACCATACTATTTGACTTAAATTTGTATTCCAAAACATATGAACAGTATACATTATTAACGAAATAATAATAGTAAATAAAATAAAGAATGGAAAATGAAGCCTACTGAATTTACAATGTGTCATTTAAAAAAAAATCTTAAGCACTTGAGTTTGTGAAATATAGATATAGCAATTTACTTTAGCAAATTATTGGTAGCTCAAATTTCAATAAACTTCAAAATCACTAAAAAAAATGCAAATCAAACTTGAGGTTTAATGAAGAAGAGTAGAAAAATAGAAAAATTATAGTTAAAATCCTTTTGTTTATAAACAAAAGAGTAGTAGGAACAAATGTTTGTTGTGTCTTATCAAAAAAGTCGCAATCCTTCAAATAAAATTTCATTTCTCATTCACATATTTTAAAACTCAGCACTCCCCCCTTCCTCCCCACGTGAATGGCAACAATGACTATAAGAAAAATGATTAAAGACAATTGTATTACGACGAAATAATTCAGATCCTATAAATTGAATTGTGGGGTGTTACAATTTGGTAATAGCTATATCAAGTTTTTGATACACAAATATAATTTTTTATTTGATAGATAGATATAATAGATATTTTACAAAAATAAATAATGCTTAATTTTGTTCTCTATGGGGATTGTTCTACTTTTTAAGCCTTTTAGACACCATTGACATATTCTGTTTCTTTTTATTTGTAATTGATATATATATATATATAATATTAACATTACCTGTAATAGGTTTACTTCTTTGCAATCAAATGAGACAATAGTGTGAAAACAATACATAGAAAAAGCATGCTATAATTCGAGAATTTAAATTAAGGTAAGTTTTTCACAGCTTCGCAACTCTGAGCAAACTTTAAACCTTAATCCTATCATAAGTAACAATTTTATGAATTACTTATGTTTGTCAAGATTTACGATAGAAAATTAAAGGACTAATGTCACGATCAGGTCCCGGTCATGATGGCGTCCTTTGGTCCCACCCATAGGCAAGCAATTCCCAATCCAAGGGTACCTGTCCTAGCTCTTTAGTCCAAACCAAATTGATGCAATAATAATATATACACTGAAACCTACCCAGAACCTGGAAATTAACTATATAAAATTACAATAGACACAAGGACATATCATTTACATATATCAATAAACATAATAATATACAAAATCAGGAGTGCACCTACAATACATAACACTACTGCATAAGGCCAATATCTGGATTCAAAAGATGGCCATCAACAGAAAAGTGCCTACGAAGAAACCAGATTTGAAACATACAACACACACTTCATACTCAACCATAGACAGTGCATTTCTACATATTCCAACTCAAATATGCAATCATTTCAACTTAGTCTAGGGTTCAGAGAAAGCCTGACCTATCTAGCATCTGACTTCTCTCGCTTTGAGTCAATCGAACTAAACATTTCCCCTCTAAATCGATTCTTGATGGTGCTCAGCTATTCAAACATAATTCATAAGATCATTAAGACTAATTTGGTTGTAAAATCTCAAGAGACGGGTGAAATTACATCAATTAAGACTAAAATAGGAAAAAATGAGGCCCACACTTGAAATATCCAACAAATCCTTATAAAACAATCCTAGATCACTCTGAGTCCATTGCAAGAAATTTGGGTGAAAACAGACCCCAGAAGACCGAGAAAATGCCCAAAAACAAAGTTAAAATCTTTACCATGAAAACATTTTTTTTCAAAATTTTCTTAGTCAAAATTCTCAAAAATTGGATAAAATTTGTCACACCCAAAGTCTCGTTAAGGTGGATTGGAACTTGTTGCCAATAGGGTTTGGGAGAACCAATCTATACCTATGCGCTTTCTATATATATATTATAAGGGATTTCTTCATTCAACATGCCTTTAAGAAAGTAAACAGTAATAACAAGCCAAAAAGAAATTCATATGACTAGGCCGTTGGGGCCACATTGTCTAAAGTACGAGACATGACCGTACTTTAATTTACATGGTCTATAAATCCTTTAGATAAGGAAAAGTATCTGATAGGGGTCGAGACAAGGCCCGCCTCGACTAATTATACAATACAAAAATATAAGCACACAAAACTCTGAAGCAACCTGGAGCTTGGTAACAACAGCTGGATATCTTATACTCCTACTTGGGAGTTCTATTAGTACCTGTACCTACATCATGAAATGAAGGTCCCTCCTAAAGGATATCAGTACAATATAATGTACTGAATATGTAAGGCAGGAAATACTATATATGAAGTAACAACTCAAATGAAACTATGC
>JAABOM020096074.1:0-27525 GCA_011800125.2 Solanum clarkiae
AAAATCATGAAATTCAAAAGTGAAATAATATGAGAGGACTTAATGTAAATCAACCCACCAACACATTATAATACTCTCATGTAAGATACCTTGAAATCCATAATCAAATCTTATAATAGATCATAGTTTCATAGCCCAAAACATGCACTGTCTCCATAGACAAAACCAATTCATAGTATAATCTTGGAATAGACAAACATGTATAGACTATTAACATTTCACAAAAACCCAACATAATTTGTAATCAAAATTCATAATAAAAGATATCCATAGAAAATACAACTTGAAGACATGCAATTTGCATAAAAAAGGAAGATTGGCATCTTGGGTAAAAGAATCCAATGGTTGAAACCCACATACCTTAAACTTGGGTTTTCTTGATGTAGACTTGAAGGAGACTTAAAGCTTAAATGGAGTTCTTGAGATCCGAAATTAATCTTGAGACACTTGAATTTGGATGAAATATTTGGTTAAGTGTTAGAGTGGGTTTTGTGAGGGTCTTGAGTGATAGATTTGAAAAATGGCTAAGTATAGGTGTTTTTACGCATAGGTGGGAATGGGGCTATGACCCCAAGGCCCTTAGACCGAAATAAGAAACTAAGGAAAAATATGTACATCTCCGCGCCCCTAGCGCATCGTGGCCAGGGCACGGATAATCTCTGAAAATCGTAAATTTGCGAAAATTATTTTTCGCTACGAGTCCTCTAAAATTGGGGTTATCCCATACCCCACTCAATTTCACCCCCTGATCATGAATGTGAAGTCAGATTTTCGAGATCACGCACAGATTTTGAGATATATAAAAATTACAATTATGGGCATTTTCGAAGCATATTTTTGGGGCGTTAGAATATCTCCCCCTTGGGAACATTCTTCCCCGAATGTCAAAGAAACATACATAAGAGAAGTAATCATGAAGATTTAAGCCTAGCATGAATACGACAAATGTACTTAAACATCATTTTTAAAATCTCAACATAAATGTCAAAAATCACTATAAACTTGTTACCATGATCACAAATACATGCAAAATGGCATAAGGGCTGAAACTTAAGACTTGAAATCATATAGGGGACTTAAGTTAGTACCTCAGTCTTGAGTAGTGTGGAAGAAGTATGGATATCGCTTTCTCATGTCCGTCTCGGCTTACCATGTGGCACTTTCAACTTGTTGGTTCCTTCAAAGGACCTTGACAGAAGCTACATCTTTGTTTCTCAACCTCTTCACTTGTATATCGAAAATCTCCATCGGGACCTCCTCATAAGTTAAATTGTCTTCTACAACACCCACAATATCCAAAGGCACTATAGCATTAGGGTCACACAGTTTCTCAACATGGAAGACCGAATGAACCATGTCCATCTCCATAGGCAACTCCAACTCATATGCAAACCAATCCTTCTCAAAACTCTATAAGGACTCACAAACCTTGGGCTCAACTTACCTTTTTGCCAAATCGGACTACACTCTTCATAGGTGAGACTTTCAAGTAAACCCAATCACCAACCTTAAATTCAAGATCTCTCCTCCTCACATCAGAATAGGACTTTTGTCTACTTTAAGATATTTTCAGTCTCTCCCTAATCAACCTCACCTTCTTCAAGGATTCCATAACTAAATCTGGACCTAGCAAATCCATTTCCCCCACTTCAGACCACCCAACCGATAATCTAGAATGCCTACTATAAAGATCTTCAAAAGGAGTCATACCAATACTTGAGTGGTAGTTATTGTTGTAAGCAAATGCAATGAGTGGAAGATGTTCATCCCAACTACCCTTAAACTCCAAAATACAAGCTCTAAGCATATCCTCAAGAGTTTGGATAGTCCTCTCGTCTTGGCCATCCATTTGAGGGTGAAAGACCGTGCTAAGCTTTACCTTGGTACCAAGACCTCTTTGGAAAGACCTCCAAAAGTGAGAAGTGCATTGAGCACCACGATTCGAAATAATAGATAGGGGCACCCCATGCAGTCTAACCAACTTATGGATATACGATTTGGCATAATCATTGCCACCATAAGTAGTTTTGACCAGCAGGAAGTGAGCCGACTTTGTCATTCTATCCGCAACAATCCAAATAGAATCAAAATGTTTTCTAGTCTTAGGCAACCTAACCATGAAATTCATGTTAATCTCTTCCCACTTCCAAGTAGGAAACTCTATATCTTAGGCTAGGCCACCCGACCTTTAATGTTTTGCTTTTATTTGTTGGCAATTATGACATCTGTATATGAACTTGGCAATGTCTCTCTTCATACCACCCTACCAATACATTTCCGTCAAATCTTTATACATCTTTGTAGAACTAGGTTGAATAGAATAGGATGAAGTATGGGCCTCCTTCAAGATCAATTCTCTCAAATCACCCACATTTGGCACACACAATCTACCTTGGTAACTAAGGGCACCATCTCCCCCTTCGGAGAAAACCTCCACTTTACCATCTCTCATCAAGGCCTTCAAATTTAGCAAGGCTGGGTCAAGAATTGTTTTACCTTTACCTCTTCAATCAAAGAAGACTTAGAACTATCAACAACTACTATACCCCAATTATCAATTTCATCCAACCTAGCCCCCAATCTACCAACCGGTGAACCCCTCTAGCCACCTCTTTAACACATCATCAGCATGAGCTAGACTACCCATAGACACCCTACTTATAGCATTGGCCACAACATTAGCTTTGTCGGGGTGATAATGCACCCTCATATCATAATCTTTAAGAAGCTCTAACCACCTTCTATGTCTCAAGTTAAGATCTTTTTGGGTGAACACATATTGGAGACTCTTATGGTCGGTAAATACATCAACGTGTACCCCATACAAAAAGTGACACTAAATTTTCAAAGAAAATGCCATGGCCACTAATTCGAGATCATAGGTGGGATAATTCTTCTCGTGCACCTTAAGTTGTCTAGAGGCATATGCTATCACCTTACCACTTTACATCAAAATACATTCCAAACCAATTCTTGAGGGATCAGAATATACAACAAACCCTTTCAACCCTTCTGATAGAGACAAGATAAGAGCAGAGACAAGCTTATCTTTTAAAGTTTGGAAACTCTTCTCACACTCATCAGCCCACATAAATTTTGCCTTCTTTTAGGTCAACTTAGTCATAGGAGAAGCAATAGAAGAGAAGCCATTTACAAACCTCCGGTAATAACCCGCCAAACCCCTAGAAACTTCTATATTCAATGGGGTCAAAGGTCTAGGCCAATTCCTAATCACCTCCGTCTTCTTAGGATCCACCTTAATACCATCACCCTACACCATATGTCCTAGAAAAGCTACTTCTTTCATCCAAAGCTCACATGTTTCGTATTTAGCATACAACCTCTCCTCCCTCAAGATTTGCAACACCACTCTCAAGTAATTCACACGCTCCTCCTCACTATGAGAATAAATCAAGATAGCATCAATAAAAACCACCACAAACAAGTCAAGGTAAGGTTTAAAGACTCTATTCATAAGGTCCATAAATATAGTCGATGCATTAGTCAACCCGAAGGACATAACCACAAACTCAAAGTGCTTATACCTAGTCTAGAAAGTCATCTTAGGAATGCCACAATGCTTTACTTTCACTTGGTGATACCCAAACCAAAGAGCAATCTTAAAGAAGTGACCATGCCTTTGAAGTTGATCAAAAAGGTCATCAATCCTTGGTAGAGGGTACTTGTTCTTTACGGTGACTCTATGAAGTTTCCGATAATCAATGCACATTCTAAGAGAACCATCCTTTTTCTTCACAAACAACACCAGTACACCCCAAGGTGACTTACTAGGCCTTACAAAACCATTCTCCAACAAATCACTCAATTGCTCCTTCAACTCCGACGGGGTCATACAGTAAGGGGGAATAGAAATGGGTTGAGTGTTGGCAAGGAGGTCTATACCAAAGTCTATTTCCCTTTCGGGAGGAACACTGAGAAGCTCATCAGGAAAGACATCAAGGAACTCATTAACCACTGGAACCGACTCTACAGGAAGGACTTTAGACTCAACATCCCTAACCCTCACAAGATGATAGAGACACCCCTTAGAAATCAACTTTTGGGCTTTAAGCCAAGAAATGCATCTACCCTTGACACCACATCACAAGTTTCCCACTCAAACATGGGTTCATTAGGGAATTGAAATTTAACCCTATGGGTTCTACAGTTAATAGAAGCATAATATGTATGCAACCAATCCATCCCAAGAATGACCTCAAAATCTACCATATCTAATTCAACAAAATCACAAGGCAAGATTTTATGCAAAATGAACACGGGATAATTTCTATAGACTCTTTTTGCAACAATAGACTTACCAATAGGGATAGACACTTTATAAGATTCACGTAACAATTTGAGGCTAACATGGAGCTTTTTGGCAACAAAAAGAGTAATAAAAGAAAGAGTGGCACCCGGGTCTATCAAAGCATATACGTCAAAATCAAAAACCTTTAAGAGCATAAAATCAATTTCTCCTTGGAGAAACCCCTTGTTGGCCTCCTCCTCTCTTTGGACCCGAATTTGTTCCTTGGCCTTGTTGACGACCATCTCTTCCTTTGTTTTGAGCATGAGGATAATCAATCACCTTATGACCCACGTCACCATAACCATAGCAAGCATTAGTGTACTTGAAACATGGGCCATTATGACTCCTACCACACCTTTGGCATATAGGATTTTCATTAGCAAACCTTCGATTAGGAGCATTGGACGACCCTTGGCCTTGAAAATTATGGCCTTGAGGAAATCGGGCACCCTTGGAATTTTGGAATCCACCTTTAAAAAAAGCCTTCTTAGACTCATCACTCCTTATCTTTCTAAGCTTTTCCCCCTCTAGTTGTTCGACATATGTCATGAGGCAAGATAAGTCTATATTGCCTACTAGCATGGTGGTACAAACTCCTTATTCACCAAGTTGGATACACCTGAGACAAATTTGTTCATCCTTGACCTCGGCTAGGTAACCAATTGCAGAGCATACTTGGAGAGTTGGTTGAACTTGAGGGCATACTCCCTCACACTCATAGATCCTTTCTTTAAATTCATAAGTTCCATTATTTTCTCCTCCCTTAGCTCAATAGGAAAGAACCATTGGGAAATGCCGCTTTGAATTCCTCCCAAGGGATAGCATCACTATTCCCCTTCTCTATCTTCCATTGAGTGAACCATATTTAAGCCACCCCTTCGAGTTGGTAGGCCACCAACTCCGCTTTTTCCTCTGAATTAACCCCTATAATGGACAACACCTTATACACCTCATCAGTGAATTCTTGGGGGTCTTTATCCACCTTGGATCCATGGAACTCTGGTAGATTCATCCTAGTAAAATCCCTCACCCTTGAGAGGTCGGAGTAGGAGCATGAGGGGCTTGGGCCCCTTGGTTGAATTGGTTGGTCATAGCATGAACCAACATGGTGATAGCATCTCAGAACTCATCACGGGTCACTCCCCCATCTTAAGGAGCTTGAGGAGCAGGACGGGTCGGTTGTTCCTCGGGTGAACGGGCTCTCCTTAGTCTTCCTCTTGGAATAGGCATGATCTAGAATAGCAAAGAACATTCGTTAGAGGAAAAGACTTACCTTACTTCTAAAGCACGACATAGATCATGAAAAAGGGAAAGATTTCCTAAAAATGCCTCATAGCCTCTTACTCATAGTTGTGGTGCACTTCACAACCATGAATAAGACTCTAATTGCGCAGTATGTCGGATTCTAAGGACTATTAACAACCTAGTGCTTTAAGACCATGTTTATCATGACCCAAACCTAGGGCCTAGATGTGACGCGGCAAATGAGGAACCCGAAGGAACCCTAAACAAGCCTCTTGGTATATCAATCATATAACTTTGGTTGCGGAAGAAAAATAACAACAACAAGAGATATAAATAAGGAAAAGGGACTAAGGGAAGCCTTGATATTTATAAAGCATAAAAGATTCAAAACTCAAAGAATAAGTACATCAATTGTTCCAACAACACCTCTGAACATAGATTGGAGCGTGGGCCAAGACACTTTTCGGGCTCACCCTCATAGTTGCAAGTGTTCAACACAAAGAAATAGCAAATGACAATAGTAGCATAGATAGTATCCCCGAACTAGAGGACTCACCAAGGCTTATCTCCAAAGCACCGAACTAGCCATGTCGAGGATGATCAAGAGGTGCTCCAGCTCCTACATGTTAACAACATATAGGCATAGAGTATGCATTAGTATGTTTGAATGTACTAAGTATGTAGGATGCAATGGAACAAGACATAAGCAACATAGTCAAAATGCATAATCATATGTAATGGATAAGTATAATATCAATATGGCATGCAAGATCGATGCTTGAAGTAAAACATACTTGTAAATCATATAACTTGTAAATATAGATTACATGTGTAGGAAGAGACCATATCAACATAGCCTAAAGTATACTATTACTTGAACTCCAAGGCATGCCACCCCCTTGGAAGGTAATTAAGGTACAAACCCCTCAACGTGGGGGCATGCCACCTCCATGACAAAGAGATTGATGTACATACCCCTCAATGTGGTAGTATGGGCATGCCACCCCCCCCCAACAAGGTGATTGAGGCTTGTCACCCCCTCAACAAGGTGATTGGGCATGCAACCCCCAACAAGGTGTGGTCAACTTGCGACATCGTAGATACTTTCCATAGATTCAGTGTATACATACAATCCCTTAATTATCATAGTGACATTAGACTTGTAAACCATGCAATAAACCATCTATAACTCACGAATCCTTGTCAAGATATTTTATCAAATACTTGGCGGGTGTGTAATACTAGCTCAAAAAGATGCAATTCAAGAGTGAAATTGTACGACCCAGGCCTAGGGCCTAGATGTGACATGGCGAATGGGGAACCTGAAAGGACCCCAAACAAGCCTCTTAGCATATTAGTACACATCCTTGGTCACGGAAGTAATTAAATAACAATAAGAGAATAGAAATAAGGGCAAAAGAACTAAGGGAGTCTTTCATAACTTAAAGTATACAAGAGTCAAGAGAGTCAAAGCTCATAGCATCATTACATAACTTGTCCAATAACACCTTTATTAAACTTATACTTGAGCGGGGGCCAAGAAACTTTCCGGGCTCACCCTCATAATAGCCAATATCCAACATAAGGAGATAAAAAAGAACAAGAGTAGAATAGCTTATGTCCCCGAACTTGATGACTCACCAAAGCTTATCTTCAAGATGAAAAACTATCCACATGGAGAAGGATAGTCAAATAGAGCTCCGGTCCCTACATGGTAACATCATATAGGCATAGAGTATGAGTTAGTACGTTTGAATGTACTAAGTATGTAGGATGTAATGCAACAAGATATATGCATCATAATCAAAATGCATAATTATAAAAAATAGATAAACTTGATAACAATATGGCATGCATGACAATGCTTTAAGTAAAACACGCGTATAAATCATTCAAATTACATAGAACATAGTACATACATGTGGGAAGAGACCTCAACCAACATAGAATAATACCAATGAGCTACAACTTGGAATCCCAATAATTACCCCTCACTAGTAAATAGGTGATCTATTTGTCAAGGTAAATCATATTTCAAACTTACGGGAACATGACCCAATTTCATATGAAATAACCTTCCTTATAGGAATATGACCCAATTTTGGAAAGGATTTCATTAAGAACTTCACCTTATGGGAACACGACCCAATTTCAGGAAGAACCTTAAGAGAAAGTGTACTAAGTGGATCCACTAGTATTGCAAGGGTATAACATAGTCCTATAGCGGCACATAGTTCAAGGAAAGAGAGAAACCCTCCATCCATCAGTGCTAAGCCTAATTCCACAGAATAATTGAAATAATCATAACTTTAATAACTTATGAGAAACATAGAATCATGGCACGAGTAGATCTTAAACATCCTTGACCTTTAATGGTGAACCCAACTTCAAAACATAAAAATAGATCATCATCAAAAATTACCCTTGCATTAACATAAAAAGTCTCACAAGAGGTATAATCTTTGAAAAAGGGCTTAACTTCATACTTGCATAATCATAGATGATTTCATGAATTCATAACATACTTGATAGCTCATATTCATCATGAAGTCACTTGACTTGTAAAATATGTACATATCTTGAGAATGCTTAACTTAACATTTCATCAAACACTTGGTAGGCACATATGAAGACATGTTCAAACCATTCAAAATGCAAGAGTATAGATCATAACATAGTTAAATCAATGCATCTTAAAAATCATGTAAATCCTTCCACCAACACCATGGTAAAACCCCATCATGGGTAACTTGTAATCATATCAAAACTTCATAATAGTTCATAGATTTCATAGCTTGAATTATGTATAGTCTCAATAGACAAAGATCACTTCATAGTATAAGCTCAAAATAGATATTTATGCATAATCAATAATATTTGACAAAACCCCAATATATTTCATGCTCATATTTTATAATAATAGATATCCATAAGAAATACAACTTGAAATCATGCAATTTTTATAAAAAGGAAGATTGAGCTTCATGGATGAAAGAAACCCATGAATGAAATTCACATACCTTAGACCTTTAATTCCTTGAAATTGAGTTGAGAAAGACTTGAAGCTCGGAATGGGGTCTTGAAATCCACAACTTGTTCTTGAGTTTCCTTGAATTCTTATTGGGATTTGGTAGAGGCTCTTGGGAGAATGTGAGAGTGTATTCCAATTAAGAGGAGTGAATTTGATCTTTAAGAATAGGATTTAGGTCTTTAGGAAGTATTAAGATAGCAAAGGAATCCTTAAAAGACCAATAGAAATAACTAAATTTACAAAATGCCATTAATGAAATGGAATTTGGCAAAAAAAACCCTGTGCAGTTGAGTTCTACGAAAACAGGCATAACGTCTTCATCTGAACTCTAAATAAGGTGAAACAAAGTGCATTGGAAAGATAATTCAAAGAGGTTTAATTTAGTAGATCATGGGCCACCCAGCTCTTTGTATGCTAACACATATTCCCCTTTAAAGTTGACCCTCCTATCAGTACTAGTGCAAAACTTAGCCAACGGAAATTCCTTTGAACTTGGCTTGATGTAAGGGACCCACGATAGTCTTTAACGATATGAATAAGCTTGAATTAAATTTGAATGAGAGCATAAAACTTTAATGAATTTCTTGAGATCCGGAATGAGTTTGGGACACTTGAATTTGAGTGAAATATTTGTCTAAATGTTAGAGAGGGTCTTGGAGAATGTCTAGAATGATATGGGATTGAAAGTGACTAAGTATAGGTATTTTTACGCAAAGGAAGTCTTAGGACCAAGATCCCAAGGCTTTAGGCTGAATTAAAAAAAAAACTGACACACAAATACACTAGTCTGTGCCCTGGCCGCGTCGCGCTAGGGGCGCGGACCCTCACCAGAAGTCGCCAACTTTGGAAATTCAAATTTTGCTACGCTTGTTCTAAAATCGGGGTTAGACCTATTCCCCACTCAATTTTGCCCCCTGATCACGAATATGAAGTCAGATTTTCGATATCACATATGAATTTTGATATATATGAAAATTAATATTATGGGCATTTTCGAGACACATTTTCAGGAACTTTTTATTGGGGTCGCTTCAGAAATAATATGAGAAAACTCAATGTAAATCAACCCACCAACACACAGTAAAACCCTTATTTAATATACCTTAAAATTATCAGCAAATCTCATAATAGATCACAGTTTCATAACCCAAAGCATGCATAGTCTCCATAGACAAAATCAATTCATAGCAAAAGCTTGGAATAGATAGACATGCATAGACCATCAATGTTTCACAAAACCCCAACATAATTTATAATCAAAATTCATAATAAGAGATACCCATAGATAATACAACTTGAAATATACAATTTTCATAAAAAGGAAGATTGGGCACCATGGGTGAAAGGACCCAATGGTTGAAACCCACATACCTTAAACTTGGGTTTTATTGATGTAGACTTACAGGAGACTTGAAGCTTGAATGGAGTTATTGAGATCCAAAATTAAGCTTAAGACACTTGAATTCAGATTAAATATTTGATTAAGTCTTAGAGAGGGTTTTCAAAGGGTCTTGAGTGATATAGAGTTGAAAATGACTACATATAGGTGTTTTTACTCATAGTTGGGCATGGAGCTATGACCTCAAGGCCCTTGGACCGAAATAAGAAACTAAGGAAAAAATATGTACATCTTCGCGCCCTTGGCGCGTCACGGCCAGGGCACTGATCGTCTTTGGAACTCATAAAATTGCGAAAATTATTTTTTGCTATAAGTCGTCTAAAATTGGGGTTATACCCATTTCCCACTCAATATTTTCCCCTGATCATGAATATGAAGTCGGATTTTCGATATCATGCACGGATCTTGAGATATATAGAAATTACGATTATGAGTATTTTTGAAGCACATTTTTGGGGCATTTCACCAACGTATTACAAGAAGAATGGCCCAAGAAAATTCTAATATCGTGGTAATGTAGGCTTGAATCGGAATGTTAATGATGATAATCAGAATAACAACCCACCTCCTTTGGAGAATATCCCATATCCTGGGGATTTCAATGACAATGCATGCTTACTAGTGGAATCAATATAGACTGAACCCTATGACGGTTGATGTGACCAAGGCTATTATGTTGCTCCACTACCGACAGACACGAAGTTTACAGTTTCTAGTGGGTTACTTCAAAAGCTGCAAAACCATGGATTATTTGTGGGCCTACCATCAGAGGATCCACATAGTCACTTGCACAACGTGGGATTTGTTTGCAAGAGTGTGATGGGGATACAAAACCTATTTATGGATGTTGTGGGGGTTCGTGTTTTCCCATTATCTCTTATGGACAATGTTGTGGTATGGCTTTCTAAGTTCCCACAGAGTTCAATCACTACTTGGATAGATTTGCAGAATGCCTTTTGGAGAAGTACTTCCCTAGGTCAAAGAAGCTCAAATTAAAGGATTAGATCAACAATTTTAAGCAACTTCCAAGTGATTCAATTAGCACTATGTGGGAGCGGTTTACTAAGTGTTTGAAGTGCATCCCTGACTACAAGATAGTTGATGATGCCTTGTTAGAGATTTTCTACCATGCCCTTGATAAGAATAGTCAAGCTTGTGCCGACACTATTATAAGAGACATGTTTCTAGATCAACCATTTGCAAAGATTTCCAAGCATATAGAGCAAGTGGTCAAAGCTAATTGTGCATGGGGACAATGGGATAGATCTTCTATGAGGAGTTCATGTGTTGTTAATATTGGTTCAGAGTAAGCCAAGATCAATGAAGAGATTAATGCAACAACTTGCGCAACTCCACACAAGTATGGATGTGGTGATTAAGCAGAATCAGCAAAGAGTAAATATAGTAGTTCACCAACCTCCATGTGCACCTGTGTACAATGAGCCTTATTATAAAGAATATGCTTGTTTTGTGAATGACCAGACGAAGGGTTTCGGGACCAATGCCCATGGGTCCAATCAGGACTATTGGTGCCAAGGTCAAGAAAACCAAGGTCGGAACTATGGAAGAGATAGATATTATAGAGACAACCGAGGAAGTTAATATGAGAGGAATAGGGGTCCAGAAGTAGATTAGGCTAGAAGAGATGGTTTCAGAAATGATTTATATGTGCCACCACATAACTGAGATACTAGTACAAGCAATTCTAGAATTGAGGAGATGTTTGATCATTTGGTGAAGAAGGTCGATACACAAGGTGAAACTCTAAAGGGCATGAAATACAATATTTCAAGCATTAATCAAAAGATCGAGTCTCATTTTGTGGCTATTAAACAGCTTGAGCAACTATTTGGTCAAGTGTCAACTTAGTTGAATCAGCGTCAGAGGGGTACATTGCCTAGCAACACAGTTCAAAATCCAAAGAATGAAGGACAATGTATGGCGATTACTACTAGAGGTGGCAAGAGTACTATTGATCGTCCTATGTCGGTTGAGGTAGAAGATATTAATGAGATGGTAGTTGCATATAAGGATGTTGTTGAGAGAGATGATTGTGTTAAAGATGGGGTGACTGAGGTAGCTAAAGAGCCACGGAAGTATAAGACCTTCCTAAGGCCTCCTCCTCCTTTCCCTTAAAGACTCAAGAAGAGAGAGGAGGAAGGCAAGTTCAAACACTTTTTATCTATGCTTAAGAAACTATCCATCAACATCCCTCTTATTGAAGCTTTGGATAAAATGTTGGGTTATGCAAAATATATGAAAGACTTGGTTACCAAGAAGCGGACTGTGAGTCAAGAGCTTTCTAAGGAGTTTCAGCATCATACTACTATCACTGCTAAGTTGTTGGGTCAAAAGCATGAAGATCTAGGTGCTTTCACTATACCTTGCACTATAGGTGATGTAAAGTTCACAAGAGCACTTTGTAATTTGGGTTCTAGTATTAATTTGATGCCTCTTGCGATTTTCAAGAAGCTTGGTTTGGATACTCCTACTCTAACTATGATACGGTTGTTGATGGTGGATAGGGCAGTGAAGAAACCTATGGGGATACTCTATGATGTGTTGGTAAAGGTTGAAAATTCATATCACCTACAGATTTTGTGATTCTTAATTTTGAGGTTGATTTTGAAGTTTCTATTATTTTGGGAAGGCCTTTCTTAGCTACCGATTTCACCTTGGTTGATATGGAAGAAGGTATGACCACATTCAGATTTGGTAAAGATGAAGTCATGACAAGCAAGGAAGGATAATGATACGAGAGTGGTTTTGGTTATCGAGACTATTGATGATGATGAGCCAGAGATACCACTTGAGCTATGACTAGGTGTTAAAACTATGGAGGCAGTATTGATGAATTTTGACAGTGATGGTATCCTAGACTATGAAGAGATAGTAATTGCTCTACGGGTGTCTTTTGGTCCTAGACGCCAAAACTAACTAGAGCTAGATTTGTAGAATCGGGAGTCACCACCTACAAAGCCCTCCATAGAAGATCCACTAGTGTTAGAATTGAAAGCACTTTCATCACATTTGAAATATGCTTTTTTGAGAGTCAACAACACTTTTTCGGTCATAATAGTTATAGACTTCAATGATGAGCAAGCAGATGCCCTTGTAACAGTGCTCAAACAATTTTAAAAGGCCATTGGATGGACTATTGCAGATATTATTGGAATCTCTACTAGGGTATGTACACACAAAATCCAGTTAGTCAAGGACTACAAACTGAGCATTAAGCATCAAAGGCGCCTCAATTCTCCTATGCAAGAGGTTGTTGAAAAGAGATCATTAAATGATTGGATATAGGTGTAATCTACCCAATAGCCGATAGTAAATGGGTAAGCCCGGTACAGTATGTTCCAAAGATAGGGGTATCATAGTGGTACCTAATGCTAACAATGAATTGATCCCAATGAAGCCAGTCACAAGATGGAGGGTGTGCATGGATTACAGAAAGCTCAATGCCTCTATAGAGAAGAATCACTTTCCTTTGTCATTCATGGATCAGATGCTTGACAGAGTAGCAGAAAAGGGGTGGTACTGTTTTCTCGACAGGCATTTAGGATGTAATCAGATCATGATTGCTCTGAAGGATTAGGAGAAGACCATATTTACATGCCTCTATGACACCTTCACATTTAAAAGGATGTCATTTGGGTTGTGTAATGCCCCAACAACATTTCAAAGATGCATGATGTCTGTCTTCTCAAACATGGTGGAGAGTACTATTAAGGTCTTCATGGATGATTTTAGTGTGGTTGGAAACTTATTTAAGGATTGCTTGGCACACCTATATGACAAATTGCAAAAATGTGTAGACAGTCATCTAATGCTAAATTGGTAAAAATATCATTTCATGGTTAAAGAGGGTACTGTGTTAGGCCACAAGATATCTGGCAAGGGCATTAAGGTCAACAGAGCTAAAGTTGAGGTGATTGAGAAGCTTTCACCATCCATCTCAGTAAAGGGTGTGAGGAGTTTCTTGGGACATGCAGGATTCTATCGGAGGTTCATAAAATACTTCTCTAAAATTTCACACCCATTGTGTAAATTACTGGAGAAAGATGCTAAGTTCGTATCTGATGATGCATGTATGCAAGCCTTTGAAGAGTTAAAAAAAGAGGTTGATCTTAGCACCAATTATTGTGCTCTAGACTAGTCCAAGTCATTTGAAATCATATGTGATGCAAATGGGGTCGCTTTAAGTGTAGTATTAGGAGAGCACAAGGAGAAGATATTACATCCCATATATTATGTCAGTAAATCCCTAAATATGGCCCAAAAGAATTACACTATCACAGAGCAAGAGCTACTTACATTGGTCTACGCATTCGAAAAGTTCAGATCATATTTGTTAGGAGCCAAAATGGTGGTGCATACAGACCACTCAGCACTTAAATATTTGATGGCTAAAAAGGATGTGAGTCCAAAGTTGATGAGATGGGTACTTCTTTTGCAAGAGTTCAACTTTGATATCGTTGGCAGAAAAGGGATAGAGAATCAGGTTGCAGATAACCTATCCAGATTAGAAGATTGGGCAATGATGAAATTTGATGATGCATTGGAGATAAATGATCCCTTCCCTGATGAGAGAGTGTTGGCTGCATCTCATGATCTGATACCTTGGTTTGCAGATTATATAAATTACTTGATAAGTGATATTTTGCCACCTAACTTAAACATACATCAATCTCGAAAGTTTATGTATGATGTGAGGAAGTTCTTTTGGGATGAACCATACTTATTTTATGTCTATGCTGATGGGATTATTCGACATGGTGTTCTTGAGGTTGAAATGATGAGTATATTTGAGGCATGTCACTCATCATTAGTGGGTGAACATCATAGTGGGATTCGAACAGCCCACAAGATTGTACAATGTGGTTATTATTGGCCCACCATCCACTAATATGACCATGACTATGCCAAAGCTTGTGATGGGTGTCAATGAGAAGGTGGGGTTACTCGCAAGCATGAGCTCCCTCCATATCCTATTCTGGTGATCAAGTTGTTTGAGATATAGGGGATAGATTTCATGGGACCATTTGTTAGCTCACATGCAAATAAGTACATCTTAGTTGTTGTGGATTATGTATTAAAGTGGGTGGAAGTCGTGGCTCTACCTAACAATGAGGATAAAAGTACAACAACATTCCTGAAAAGGAACATCTTCTTGAGATTTGGTACTCCTTGGGCTATCATCAATGATGGAGGTTCTCACTTCTGCAGTAGCCTTTTTAAAGCTTTTCTTGAAAAATATGGAGTGAGACATAGGGAGGCAACATGTTATCGTCCCCAAATGAGAGGGCAAGTGTAAGTCTCAAATAAGGGAAATTAAACAGATTTTATCTAAGACAATAAATGCAACTCGAACATATTGGTCACGGAAGCTAGATGATGCATTAGGGCATATCGAACTGCATTTAACTCCCCTATAGGTATGTCCCCATATCAACTTGTTTTTGGGAAGGCATGTCATTTTGCCAGTGGAACTTGAGCATAAAGCCTTGTGGGCATTGAAGAAGTTGAATCTGGATTGGAATGATGTAGCCACCTCTAGATTGAGCCAACTCAGTAAGCTTGATGAATTTTAATTGAAAGCATATGAAAGCTCAGCCTTGTATAAGCAAATAATGAAAATACAACATGACCGCCATATAGAAAATCGCCATTTCACACCACGGGACTTGATTCTACTCTTTAACTCCAAACTAAAGTTGCTCCCACGGAAGCTCAAATCCAGATGGTTGGGACCCTTTCGGGTAACACGCGTCTTTGATTATGGGGTCATTGAATTAGAGAGACAAAATGGAGGTACTTTTAAAATAAATGGCCAAAGAGTCAAGTCATACCTTGGAAATATAGAAGAGATAAAGACAGTTGAAGAATGAGATCTTGAGGAAGTCTAAGTACTCATAATAGCTATGTCGTGCCGCGACAGTAAATTAGGCGCAGCTTGGGAGACAACCCAAGGTGGAATATGGCGCTTATGTGCCGACGTATGTTTTTGACCCCTACTTATTCTATTTTAGCTTGATTTGGTGCATTGAGGACAATGCATGGTTTTTTCGATAGGGTGTTGGTAGTTATGGCCATTAGTGAAGTTTGAGTAGCTTGTGGTCCATAACTATCCCAAATTTTGATCCTAAAGTTTTCTTTCTTGTGTTTATTTTCCTTGTGGATATTTATTTTCTGTTGAACCACCACGTTTAGGATGTTTGGATAATATTTGTAGCATATAGTACTAATACTTATGGCGTATAACATGTTTTTATGTTTTGTTTTGAAAATTGGTACCCACCAAAAATTTCTTATTAGTAGTTAAATAGCAATCGTGCATGTTTAGGTGTTTGACAATGTTTATTCTGATAAGTGAGGGTAATTGATACATGAAGCATGATCTATGAGTTGCTTGTTAATGATGTATTGCAATGCCATGTGAATGTGAGCTTACTTTGCCAGATTCATGTATTTTGTGTTAATTTAGAACTTTCCCTGTTACTCTAAGTTAGATTGAAGATTAGATGGATTACGAAGGGATCTTAGGCCTTTGTTCTTTAAATTAGTACTCTGTAGCCTAAAAATGACCAACCAAATGAAGCTTTATCCCTTGTTCCAAATATTTGAGCCTTACATTAGCTAATTCTTTCAAAAATGCCTAATTAGCCTAACCTTATCTAGTAAAAAACCTTGAAATTGGCCCTAGTCTGTCCTTGACAATTGTGAACCTTGATTGAGACAAAAATCCTAAGTTGAGGGTGGCTACGAAAGTAGCCTTGGTTTGGAGAATAAATATTGTGTACTTCATCATAGGCTAAAAGCCTAAGTTGAGGGTGGCCGGTGTAAAGGAAAAGCACAAAAATAAGGTGGTGAGTCAGGATGAGGAGAAAAATAAGAAGGTCATGTACCGGGTGCAAGGAAAAAGGAAACGATGCCTTAGATTGAGATTAAAAGCAAAATGAAGTGTAAAATGAGGTAAAAGATTAAAAAAATGAGAAGAAAATACCCAGAAAAGCTTGAATATGGAAAAAGCGAGAATAGGGTAAAAATATCACAGTTGGTAAAGTGAAAGTGAGAAAAAAGGTAGTTCAAGGATGGCTTTCAATCACTATGTTTCCAAAATGCCATACCAAAGCCCCCGTGCTTACATTACAAGCCTAGAAAGTCCTAAAGTGATCACAGTCTAGTTAGTTGAAAATATGAGTCATAAGTATAGGGGCAAGCCTATGGTATTAGTCATGATGCATGAATATTTCTTGTGAGAGTGAGTGTATTTGCACAATCCCAAAGCTAAATTTGAAATAATAATTGAGTGTTAAAAAGGGAACTTCTTTCTGTGAGGGCATTTGTATTGCATTGTTAGCATTTGACTTCTTCAGTGATTGTGGCCTGTTAAAATTTCCTTGCTTGTCATAGTTGTGTTGTCAAATACACCAGTATATTTTGGTTTGCTAAACAACTATCTGGTCTTGTTTTGAAAAAGTTAGTGTGGGTATATGAGTTTGAATTGTATATGATGTAAGCCATTGGTTTGGGGTCTATGTTTTGCTATATTGTCTATATAGATTGAGTCATCGCTTGAGGACATACAACAACTTTAAGTTAAGGGTGTTAGTGTATTGTCAAAATACAGCACATTTGATACTTAAAACTTAGGATTTTGTATATTCTTAATGCAATATTTATGATTTTTATGTGTTTTTGGTGTTTAGTTTGCAGGAGAGCAGGTTGGCATGATTTTTGGGAAAAATTATAAACTTTTCAGGTTTTTGAAGGCTTACAAGACCCTCTACGAGTCGTAGAGTGGGATTCGTGGAGATTTCTAATGAAGTTTGAAGATTTCAAGTTTAGCCAGATGAAACCTCTATACGAGTCGTAGATCATGCTACAAGTCGTATAGAGAGGTTTTATGAAGAATTCCAGAGAAGGACCAGGTGTTGCAGGTAAAGTCTACGAGAGTGCAATACAAGTTGTAAAGCAGTCTACGACTCGTAAAGTTGATTCATAGAAGTGAAGTCCAAGATTTAAGATGCTAAACACGAGACCCAATTACGACTCGTAACTCGACTTATGAGTTGTAACTATATGTCGTAGAAAGTCACTGATCAATTTTTCTATTTTCTAAGGACTTATTTGTAAATACAACAAACAATAATTTTTAGGTCATTATTCAGAGAGTGCAGTAGAGAGGACGTCATTAGAGAGTATTTTTAGGGTTTTGCACTTGGGGACAAATATTGGAGAGAAGAATACACTTGTAGATTCATTATATCTTTCAATCTTGTGATTCTCAATACTATTTGGGTTTTAATTGTTCTTCAAATCCAATTGGGTAAGTGATTAACTATATTTTCTCAATTCATGATTTCTTCATCTACCCATAGCATAAGTAGCTAACTCCACAACTTGGGGTAGTGGGAACCATGACGATCTAACCAAATAAATCCGGATAATTTGCAATTCTCAGAATTGGTATTTATATGTATTAATCAATTCTCTTCGTTTTTTATTAATACTTGAATTATTTATTAGTGAATCAATTTGTAAGTCTTTGTATTCTCTGTTGGAATTCGACCTTAACCTTGATAAGATATTTATTTAATAACGACCATTTTATCATCCAAAAGAGAGGTATAACTTGGGCGTGATCAGTTACTATATTATATATTTAGATTGAGTCTGTCACTTGAGCACAAGCAATAATATTAAGTTGAGGGTGTTGATGTGCTGCCCAAATACAACACTTTTGATACATAAAACTTGAAATTTTATGTGTTCTCAATGCGATATTAGTTGATTTTGTGTGTGTTTGTGTTTATATTTGCAGGATTACAGGTTGGCCATGATTTTTGGGGAAAATTTTAGAAGTTACTGATTTTTGTTGTTATATGAGACTCTCTACGGGTTATAGATCATTCTACGAGCCATACGGTGGTTTTCTGAAGATTTTTAGTTAGGGGTTGTTTTCTAAAGTTTATTCTACGAATATGTAAACGAACCATAGAGAGGTTTATGAGTCATAGAAGATGTTCGTGCCCTGAGGATCAGAGACGTGGACTTTCAGGAATTTCATCAAACTAAACCTCCTTTACAAATTGTAAATCACTTTATGAGTCGTAGAGGGGTGTCGTAGAATTGAATTCTAAATTTCCAGCAGCTGAGTACAAGACCCCAATTACGGACTGTAGAAGTTAATATGTTGTAAAGACCTTTCGTATGGCATGCCAACCAGTTATCCTATTTTGTTTAGGACTTGAATTTTAATTATTATAAATATGTTTTTTATGTTATTTTTCATAAGTTTTTTTCCGCCTAGTACTCATAGAACTCAATATTGTTTAGAGAGAAAATTGTAAGATCATATTAGAGAGTCTTTGAGAACACTTATGATTTAATTTTTCTTTGAAACTTGTGATTCTTATTGAAGTTGGATTGCTTGTTCTTAATTCAATTATGTAGGTGCTCAATTATGTATTCTCAATTCATAATTCCTGCATCTACACATAGCATGAGTAAATAAATCGACAACTAGGGTTGTGGGAACTATGAAGAACTAACAAAGTAAAATCAGATAATTCATAATTCTTATAAGGTGTGTATGCATGTATTAATTAACTCTCTTCGCTTTGCATATTTTCTAATGGTAGCCAACATTTGAACCCGCCTAGTGTTACTGACCGGACCAAGTTAGTAATGAATAGGAAAAGAGATTAATTAATAGGATTTGATTGATGTGTTCTTATCTAATCAACAAAACTGGGTCAAGGGGAGGTCGTACTGGGACTAATAGTTAATAGTTAGTAATGCACACTATGGAGATGGGCCAAGTCGCTTAGTGAAATTCACCTCTCACCTTTGACCAAAGGGTTTGGTGAACATAAATTACCATCCTGTATGTTATACACTAGAAAGAATTAGGTTATCCGGTGATACTGAGTTGGGGAATTATGGAGAACACAATACCCTAATTTCTCTCCATTATTGACTTCTCTCTCATGATAGTTTAGTTTTATTTCTTATTGATTATTGCAAATGCCCCCTTTGGGGAAGTAAGTTGGTTAACTATTCGAATTACATATCGGTGAATTCTCTTGAGTCTACGTATTCCATGTGGGTTCGATCCTAACCTTAGTTAGGTTATATATCTTGACAACGATCGCTTTATCCTCTAAAAATGAGGTGTAACTTGGGCGACATCACTAATGCATATTTTGCCAGCATGATTTAACCATATAGGGATAGACACTCCTCCATCGGCTCATGGCTAGTGTTCAGGATCCAAGACTAGCTTTGTTATTTACGGTGAGCCCTTAGTTCGGTACTTCTTCACTTTTTCGTTCTATCATGTGCCTTAATTTGAGATGATTTATTTGTAGTCTTGCTGAGGCATTTACTCTCTATGTTGCACCGTTTTGGATTTCTTTCTATTTGATGGAGATCGACCATTATCAATCCCATCTGTCGATGATGTAGTTGGTATATTTATGGACAAAATGGTTGTAGTTATTTTCACTACTTTTTAATGTTGCTTTATTATTAAAATGGCCCTTAGCCTCTTTCCCTTAGTTCTTCCACAAATTATTTTCATTAACTAGCTATGAATGCTTAAGATGCTCAAGATGGCTTGGGTGAGATGCCTTCAGGTATCTCATTCACCGTGTGACGACTAGGCCCCTAGGTGGAGGCATTACAAATTTAGTATCAGAGCACGAGGTTTTGAAATATTCCTCAAATATCCATACATACCCTGTAGCATGGAGTCCCATTCAAGGTTGTGTAGCGCGCCCACTATCTTGAGTGAGAGGCTATGAGACGGTTTAGGAAAATCTTCCCTTCTTTCTTATTCATGCCGTGCCTTAGAGTTGAATAAGGTTTTCCAGTAACTTATGATGGGGTTTTGAATATTTTTGGATCATATCACCATATAAATCTCCCCATCAACGAGGCACTCTGGAACAAGAAGTCCTTCTACTCCAATAGGAAGATGGAGTGTCTCATATAGAGTTTAGAGTCGTATTCATCCCATTATGCTAAGCATTGGCCAATCTGCCCAACTGGGAGATAGCAGTACCTCCCCAAGTGCCGAGTCCAGCCACCAGAGTACATGAATTTATACGGATGAGCCTACTGGAATTCCATGGGTCAAAGACGGATGAGGACCCTATTGGCTTCATAGATGAGGCATATCGGGTGATGCAGTGATGGGCATTCCATCGAAAGAGAAAGCTGAGTTGGTGGTTTACTAACTCAAAAGAGTCGCCAAGATTATGTATGAGCAATAGGCCAGTGAAAAAGGCCAAGGAGCAAGTCCTACTGATCGGGAGGAATTCAAGTGTGCCTTTTTGGACCGGTTCTTCTCAATTGAGCTTAGGGAGGAGAAGGTCCAAGAATTATCAACTTGAAGCAAGGGACCATGAGTGTGAGGGAGAATGCCCTCAAATTCACCAAATTGACAAAGTATGCTCCCTCTACGATCGCAGATCTGAGGGCTCGCATGAGCACGTTTATTTCGGGTGTCTTCATATTGGTCTACAGGGAATGCAAGATGGACATTTTGGTTAAAGAGATGGATATTTCTCGCTTGATGACGTACGAGGAGCAAATTGAAAAGGACAAGCTTCGTGAAAGGCAAGGGAGTCCAAGAAAGCTTAAGTTGAAGGTGGGAGTTACTCTGACCAAAGGGGCAGTGGTCACAAATTTCAAGGTGGCCAAAAGCAAAGTGGGAAAGGATCCACCAACACTCCTCCGCCCCAGAAGGACAAAGGGGTGGCTCCCAAGCCCCAAAGTCCAAATTGCCCTAAGTGCGGGAGGCCTCACAAAGGAGAATGTCTAGCTGGGTCAAATGCTTGCTTCCCTTGTGGGAAGCCCATACACCATGCTAAGTATTGTAGAAGCATAGAAAAAGGTCCCTAGGCCAAAAGGGTCAAGTCTAAGGCACCCAAAGTACCAACTAGTTCTACACTCTTCAGGGTCGCCAAGAGGTCGATATGATGTGGATGTTTGTGATTGGTAGTTTAGGATGATTTAAATTGTTGGATTTTAGAATATTTCATATCTTAATCTAATTAATGGGTTTTTGAATCTCAATGTGGGTTGCTAAAATTATGGATTTTGAGATGAATTTCATGATACTCAAACTAAGGGTTCTGCTATATAATGATGGTGGGTTGATTTGAATGGTTCCTAAATGATCTTATTTTACTTCATTCATGTTCGACACTCTTGTATTACATGATTTTAAGCCTCCATGCATATACCCACTATGTTTTGAATAAGTTGATAAAGCTTCTTACGTTAATGAATAGTTTATTGCAAGAGATACAAGTTATGAATATGTTGAATGAGGAGGTCTATCAAGTATGTTTTGAAATGCATTGAATAACTAGGAAGGATGCTTTATAATAAATTCCCCCACCCCATCCCTCCATTTTTCTATGGTAAATAATATGCATGTCATGATTATACCAATGTTCATATGTCCGATGAGACTAGTCTATTTGAAGTCAGGAATGAATGAAAAATTGAGGTATGAGTCCTCCACCTAGTAAAGCTTAGAAGATGATGAAGGCCAATAGTAGAGGCATAGATAAGATTTAGGAGCTATCCTTATGATGATGATCTATGTTCAAAAGTCTTCTAGGATGGGTTGGTAGAATACCTTTCCTTTATTTCACATGTCTTATGGGATGTGTTAGTTGAATACCTCCCCACATTAGATGATTCTATGGTTCAAATCTATGCTCATTCTGTGAGAGTCAACTTAGCACCAAGTGGACCTTGGGATATATGCAGATACTCCCCATAGCTAGGTCAAGAGGCCGTTAGTAGAATTCCATCATCCTATAACTATGTGCCACCGCAGGAAATAGGGGTCACCACTAGTAGAGGTCGGCTTCTAGACCAATCGTTATTAAAGATTGCTCAATAGCTAGCTTTAGTGGATCCACTTAAGCATCTTAGGAGGTTTCCTTGGCAAGTGACTTCCCTATTCTTCTGGTGTAGGGGAAACATCGGGACTTCATGATTTATCTTACATGATTTATGTCGGTCAAAGGTTGGTCTCATACATGTTCAAGTTCTCTGTATGGTCCCAAGTTCTCCCTTTATGATGATTATTATGATGGTTTCTTTATGTCATCTCGAAGGGTGTCTTAAATTTGTATAACTCATTATCTCTAAGGGTGTCTTCACATATTTTATGGTCCCTTGTTATTGAAAATGTATTTACCATAAAGATATATAACTTTTTTCCAAGTATGTATGATATCCATCATTATAATTACTAGAGTTTCACTTATACTAGATGGTTCTTTCTTTGATGTCAAAGCAAGATTTTCTCAAAAGATGTGACTAATTTACTTATTCATGGTAATTTATGTCCCTCGTTATCTTATGTTTTATGGTTCAAGTGATGTTTCTAAATGATCATATTGCTCACGAATTTTATGACATATGTTATGTGCATTGCATGCCCACATACTTGTACATTCAAAGTACAAATGCATACTTTTTATCTACATAATTTTACCATGTAGGGACTGGCGCTTCTTGACATCCTCCACGTGGCTAGCTTGGTTTGAGAAGATCATTTGTAGTGTTGAGTCCTTTATTTCGGGACAATAGCTTAGTTCTATCTTGTTGAGACTTTATTTCACTTTACTTTCTAGTTGAGGGTGAGCCTGGGACTTGTCTTGGCCCCCGCCCTACTACTATTTTAGAGGTGTTGTTGGATACTTATGCTATGAACCTATGTTGAGATGATGAGATTTTATGGAGGCTTATCCCTTAGTCTCTATTCCCTATGTGATGTTATTTGATAATGTTGATGTTGATAGATGGTGATGAAAGTCCTAAGTCCCTACTTCCCCATAGCTTGAGTCATACTTATCGTCCCCTTAGCTATTGCTTGTTATGTGATTCATGCAAACCCCTTTTCCTTTATTTATCCCAATAGCGTGAGTCCAAAGTCCTGTTTCCTTAGAACTTATTTATTTGATGCTTGCTTATACTTCCACAACCAAGGGTGTGCAAAAGATATGTTAATAGGCTTATTTGCATTATCCTCGGGTTTCCCATTCATCGTGTCACGTCTAGGTCCTAGGCTTGGGTCGTGACAACTACTAGGATTCCCTCACCAAACACCATTCAAGCCTCATTCGGTGCTAAGTCAAGTCCTATGGAATACTTTAAAGCATAGTCATAAGCATATACATTTATAAGCTTTAAAACATGACATCATCACATGAGGAGTAGCTCATAAAACCTAATGATACATTCAAGTGAAAATTGTCCTTGTCACAAGAGGATCCATCTTTGGTGAGAATTGTCCTTATCACCATCTTTAATACTTTCATAAAAAGGGATTCATAAATACTTTATAATATTCATAAGCTATAAGCTTTCATAACATATGCGTGAAACTCTTTATCATTCATAGTCACACTTCATTGGAACATAGAATGAAATATGATAGTTTGATACATGTAAGTTTAAATCATACAATTCAAGAGCATAATATATAAACATAGTAAAACTCATTAGCTTAAAACATTCTCAAATAATCCACTACAAGCATTCAAAACCCTAGGTAGTAAAACATGAAATTTATCTTATAAATCATCAACTTTTATAGCATATCATAATATTGCATCAATATACCTCATATAACTATAAATACATCATAATATCAATATTTTAATTGCACATCATAAAACTCATAGAGATTCATGACTTGAAAGCTAAGTAAAGTATAGAATATACTTGAGCTTTGTAGATGAAAGGAATCTGCAAATCAAAACCCATATACCTTGACTGAAATCTAGGAGAGAAACTTGAGAATAAGGGAAGAAAAAACTTGAAACTCTAGCTTTGCCTTCATAAGCTTTAGGAGTGGAATGCCTTAGGAGAAATTTGAGAGGAATGTGAGTTGAAAGTGAATGAGAGTGAATTCGTTGGGTTGGAGATAACATGGGTAGACATCGACATAAAATGATATAGTATTGGACTTAAAATGCGGGAAAAGGTCAAATTTTCCTTTCATTAAAAGATGTCGAACCTTATCTATGAACTTGATCTATGAGTGGTAGATCATTCTACGGATCGTAGGTCAGGGTTTCATCCTGATTATATTTTGAACTCCTGAAACATGTCTTTGAACTCCAATCCACAGAGATTCTTTACAACCTATCATTCATTCTATGGGTCATAAATACCTTCTTGTAGGACTACCCCGGTCTTAGAAAAATTTCACCCTTCTAGGACTCAAATCACAAGACTTTTTTTACGGCTCATAAAATGGACTACGATCCTTAAACCCTTTCATTTGATGTCAACTCTCCAAACTTCAGAAACCCACTTTATCCCTCCAAGCTATGAGCCTATGTCTATGGCTCGTAGACTCTTCTACGGGTCGTAGATCTCTTTTCATATCTCCATCTAGACTTTAAAATTTTACTAAATCTTTGACCCTTCTACGAGGCCTGTCTACAACTCGTGTTCATAATCACAAGCCATAAGTAGGCTCGTATTTCCTGCACCAGAACCATTTTCTGCACTTCTTTCCTATTTTTGACTCTTTTAACATACAGGGGCTTATAGTTTTGAACATGTTTTCCTTGTGATAATATCGGTGACATTACATACATAAACATTTTATTTCTTCACTCATCGCAAAGATGCTTAGCACTTTAATGGCCATGTGCAACGCAAATTTCATGAACATTTATGAAAAGTAACTCCAACTCTCAATTGAAAGGGCACCACTTTTATGTTCATATAGGTGAAGTTCTTGCAGTGTCTTTACATATTTGAAACACCTGTTCCTTGAACTAAACCTCATAAAAGTATTAGAACTCAACCCTCTAGTCTATGACAATCAGTATTAGTATATCTCTTGATTTAGTACTGAAACATCTATGTATCAATAACTTGTTATTCTTTGAATCCATAGCTATTCATTTTATAGTGTCGGATAGGGTTGCCATTACTGGTGGACCTAAACATGGAGTTGTAACATAAGACTTGAAATTTTATTTGATAACTTTGTTTTACAAAATTTAGTAAATAGATTAGTCAAATTCTTTGACTACACCAATGTGCTAGGAGGTATTCCATTTTGAATTAACTTTCTCACATAATCATGTCAATGACCCATGCATTTTGACATCCCAATATATAATATTTATATGCTCGATTTATAGCAACTTGACTATCACAGAATTGAGTTCATACAAAGCAAAGTCAATATATTTCTAAAAGGAAAGAAATCTCTTCACCACTCGACTCTTTTCTTGCTTCTACTAATGCATGTTCATTTCTTGATTTCAAGATATTATATCTCGTCTAAAGATAAATCCATCATGTGATGAATTTATTTTCCTGACATACTTCTTTTTTATACAAGTTAAGTCATAACTCTTTCATTATAATTACTCAACTCAATCTAGGATCAAATAGGTATTGTCCTCCTTACGTTAAAGTGACTAATTTGGTGCATTCTTAAGCTAATGAGATTAACTCAATACAGTACCCCACTATTTTGTTTAATTTTTGATACCCAACATGATACCAATTTCTCCGAGACCCTTCAGTAAAATATGAAACTTAAAACCTTTATCATTTCTAGTATGATTGTGTATTATAATTTTACAACATATCGATAAACTATCACACCACATCACAATATTTATAAGGAATTGTAAAGTGATGGCATACTATCTCAATACTTTATGTGTTTTAAATATATATTAGATGCATTTAATTTTAATATTACATTTTAATCACGTTTCAAATTTTTCTATACTTCGAATATATCATGTGTCTTTTCATATCACATAAAGAGAAAACTCAATGCACTATTATTCTCTAGATCTCAAATTCAATTATAATAACTTTCAAGTATAAACTTCATATATGATTTTTATGCGATAATAATGAATCACATAAAATAAATAATATTCCTAAAAATATCAAGCATGTAAAGATCATCACGAGTTAGAGTTACTTTTTACAAATGTTCATGAAATTGAAGGTTACATTTATAAATAGTGAAGAAATTCTATTAGAAAGCAAAAGCTTAAACTTGATTGTTTGGAAAAGAAAAGAATTTTGTGGAGAATATTGTAAAGAAGATACTTTGTAAAGTTATATAGGATTCTCCAGAAGCCGAACTTAAATGGAATTGGTGGTAACCAAACAATGAAAAGACACCCCATTCATTTAAAAACACATCCTTTCAATAATAAAAGATATATACATTCATTTGAAAGTACAATGCTAAATGACCTAAAAAATTATGGCCCAAATATGGCCAAAAAGGTTAAAAAGACCATAATAGTCATTTCTTTTCAAATTAAAGTTAAAATTTTTTAAATAAAGTTGTTGAAAATTTTAGAAAGTATTATTACAAGACTTTTTGGGTTTTACAAAACATTAATAGCCTCATCTCTTTTTTAATTCTTTATTCTTCATTTTTTTTTCTTTACCAATTTGCTTTTCTTCTATACATAACATACTACAAAGAATCTCATTTATGCTAAATAT
>JAABOM020096130.1:0-27513 GCA_011800125.2 Solanum clarkiae
AAACATAGGGGTCAGGCTGCGTACATCCGACCCCCCTACCCCGCAATGGGCGGGAGCCTTTGAGGCATTGGGGTAATATTGTTTTATTGAGTATTGTGTACTTTTAGCTCTATTCTTGTCAAAATACATGCATATTAGTTAGAAATTGAAGCGTAATACAACACCTAGGACAACTTTTCTTCACATTCTAAGTCCAAAATGAGTCCAAGATATGGACTCATCAATACCCCCAACTTAAGCCTTTGTTTGTCCTCAAATAAATCAAATTTCAATTAGTCTATTTCAGAGGTTAAAAACAGGGCCACAGGGAGCAACACACACAGTTCCACCTTGTCATCCATTCTCCAAACTTCCATAAACCACTTACACGATTTTGAAGCCTCAAGAGGTGACTAAGAAGTACTCAAAGCATGGCTACTTTCACAATTGTTCGTGTAGCTGCTGATCACTACGTAAAAGTATCTCTAGATGGCCTTATGCCAAACAAGATCCTATACATACAAGATTAGAACAAAGTTTGCAAGGATCTCTTCAACACTTAATCTCCCAATTGAGAAATGGCATGTAAGCTTCAACCTATAGTCCTTCCCCTATCCTCAATCGGAGTTCTTTCATTTTCATCCTGACTAGGAACCCAGAGGACTTTATTCGGGAAGTAATGAAAGGTTAATGTTGGGTAGGATAGCATATGGATTGTAGTGGTTCATCCCTCCTTAAACTCTGCATACTTTGCATGCTCATGAATCCTTTGATCCTTACTCTTTTTCTTCTCCCTTTTTGCACAATCTTCCCAAATTTTGGGGGTCCTTTTTTTCAAGTAGCTTCTTCTTCTTCTTGAATTATCTTCTTCAACCCTTACATGGGATACATCCCCTCTTCTACCAACACCCCACCTTTTGTCTTTGGCCATTACTTTGCTCACTTAAGCTCAAGGAGTGTTTGGTAACAAGAAGGAATTGTCTTTCACCAATAAGGGTCAATGCTACATGGCTGCCAAAGAAAGGATCGAGGCTCAAAGGGGTTTCCCAAAGGAATAAATTCATTGTCCTTGGAGGGTAATATAGTTAAGGTGGACTCAAAAGGAACAAAAAAAGGCCTAAGGCACTTTCCTAATATGGAATCAACCATATCACTCCTAAAAAAATGGGGCAATTTCTAGATGTTGCAAAACATACCTTTTAACATAAGTTCCTAACCCACTTTGGCAAAATGGATTCACATTCAAATAGTGGTGACACATACTCACAACCTACGATCATAGCATATATAAGTTTAATACTCACATAATCAACTCAAGATGCATCAAATCCATTCATGGATTGATTTTCCAAAGGACTAATAGGTCAGTTAGTATGTGCTCCTCATCCATGACACTATCCAAATCCAAGATATGGACTTTTGATATTTAGATTGTTGAGGACTAGAGACATGATAGTCTCATTTGAATGGATTTTCACAAATGCACGGGGTCTTTCTACAAATTAAAAATGTCATCCACAATCATTCATTCATTCAAGTCAAAAAGAAGAAAATTAAAATAGAAAATTCAAATGACTTCTAATCTATTAGAACCCAAAATGAAATAACATTTACAAACCAAAAAGTGGGGGATTGATTTTATTGCACCTCAACTATCAAAGACTAATTGTCCTAAATCAATAGGCAACATAAATGCTCAACCCTTCATAAATAGAGACCTTGCCCTCGAAGTAGAAGAATGATCAACAATAAAATACTAAATGAAGGAGTAAGTTTAAGAATCCTCCGAATACACTCCGTGTTGCACTAAAGATGGGACTGAATGCAACTGAACTATGTCGGGTTACCCTCGGATCTTCTGGGACTACTGCAAGGATGGCTCCATGTGTCTTGGAAAACTTTCTTTCCTCGCTTGCTTGCTCTCCTGGCTTCAAATTGGTCAAAAAAGGTCTTCTCTTTAGCCTTCTCTGCCTTTGATTTGCAAGGATCCTCCGTGACCTCATGCTTGTCCTTGAAAACATTACCTTTAACCTTCATATGCAGGTGGGGTATATGATTTGCCTTGAGTTGGCCATGGTGATTTTGTTTCCTAGTGTCCATGTAAGGCTATAGGCCAACTCTTCCGCTCGCTCTAGGAACAAAAAAGGGTCGATATACCTAGGGCATGAATTGCCCATTTTCTTTTCAACTCACATCACACCCTTCATCATTGAAGGCTTCAACGACAATTGACCTATCAAGCAAAGTTAGCCAAGGGGTAAGAGACAAAGGTAATAAATGGAACTTAGAAAAAAGATTTTGGAAATTAGGGTCATTTTGCCTGCCAAATAAGTTTGGTAAGATGCCAAACTCATTCAGCAGTCAAAATGACCATTGCTGAATTCAATAGCACTCAGAGTTCAAGAGAGATGTCACATTCAATGACACGTGAGATCAATCAGTCAAATAGACCATCTCCTTATGTAACAAAAATAAAATTAAAGGCATACAAAGTTAGGCAGCGTGTGACCTTTCAGCGTACGACCGAGTCAGCTTCAGTAGTTAAATTAACCACTGTCAACTAAATAACAACCCAAAACTCCTAAACTCCTCAACTTTTCCAAGTATGCATCAACAAAAGAGGAGAAGTTTCACAACACAAGCCTAATCTCACTATCAATCATATCACTGGTACAATTTTTGTTAAACGATGAATTACCCTTAAAAATAATGTCACCTAATCTATCATTAGGCAAGTTAAAGTTGCTCAACTAAAACCATGGATTACTCAGACTTCGCAAAAGATACACAAATCGAACAAGTCATAATAGGCATTCCAACTAGAAATCATAACATTTCAGATTAGTGAGTTCAATATTCATTAACAAGATAAGCACAACTAGTCAACATTCATGCTTTTAACACTATCAATCAACCATTTAAACTCATGGTGCCCTAATGGCTCAACATCCACATATCGTAGATCCCAAAAGAATAATAAATACATAAGGTGTCATAATCCACATCATGCAACACAAGTGATGCCCTTTAAACCTACTTTCATGATAGCATCAAACTAAATGGAGATGAAATCACATACCTGAGATAGCATGTGCTAACAATGAGAGTGAAGAAGAGAGTGTTGAAGTTTCTTGCATCAATCTGAATGAAAATGAAAAATAAAAAAAATTCTAGAGGAGTGTGCATATGGTGTGCTCAAGAAGAATGGTCGATGGAGAGATGAAAAAGGAAAAAAACTATAAGAGCATTTAAGGGATGTGGATGAGATGCTTTGACTTCTGCATCATTGTGCAGTCCTTTAGAGCATATTTATTGATATGACAATATGCTCCAGTCCGCCTTTTCTTACCTCATTTGAATCTTAATCCATGCATTAAAGAGTGTAGTAGTTGTGAGTTGCCCAACCGACTCGGTGATCAGTTGATTTGTCATCTTAACTGCCTAAATTTGTAGTACCTTAGGCTCATTAGTCATCCTAAGAGTGCGGTCAAAGTCGAGGTCACCATTTCCATTTGGTGATGCACCAAATTACAAATGGGACAGCAGAGTTTGATAGCACCCTAAGGTCCTTCGATAACCCAAAGTGCAGTCTAAATCATTGGCAACACATCGAATTTGAGTGGAGACCACCTAAGTTGACAAGGATTAAGGGAGCTTGCTGATAAGCCAGAAGATGGGAAAATAGGCTATCACCCCTTTTGTTTGGGTGATACGCTAATTGGAACTTGGGATAGCTGAATTTAACAACAATTCCAAGATCATTGTATGACCCAAAGAGTAGTTAGCATGCCATCTTCCTTATTCTCCATGTATCATATCTCAACTTTAACACCTACAACCATCAACACCCATTATTGCAAATCTACTAACACTTGGGTTGTCTTCCCAGAAGCGCCTGAGTTTTTGTAGCGGCATGATGGTGACTGTTACAAGTTAAACCTTATTCACATACAAGATGTCAACCACCCGGACACTCGCTGGTTTTCCATATAGTACTTTTTTATCCTTTGCCCATTTGTCCTGAATCTCTCGCCTGTATGATTTTCAGCTTCTACCACACAATTTTCTAGTACCTCAGTGACCTTGAAAGGTCCGGACCATTTTGACTTGAGGTTCTCGGGAAACAAACACATCCTTGAATTATAAAGCATCACCGGATCTCCCTCAACAAGTTCTCTCTTAAAAATATTTAGGTCTTGCCGACTTTTCATTTTATCCTTATAGAGTGCTGAGCTTTCATATACTTTTAACCTGAGCTCATCTAGCAAATGCAGCTGAATAAGCCTAGATTTTGGAGCCTTATCATGCCTGAAGTTGAGTCTCTTTAGAGCCTATAAGGCTCTGTGTTCTAACTCCACAAGTAAATGGCAAGCTTTGCCAAAAACCAACTGCCAAAGGGACATACCAATGGGAGCTTTGTATGTCATCTGGTAAGACAACAAGATGTATCTATTGCCAAATAGACTTGTTAATGACCCCATGAAGTCTATTCCCCATACATTAAACACTTCTAATTCTAGGATTGGACTCATTGGAAGTCCATACCTTCTAGAACTACTGCCCTGAAGTGGGCACTTTGGACATGTTTTGGCAAACTCATGAGCATCTCTATGGAGTGTTAGCCAATAGTAACCTCTTTGGAGGACCTTAGAGGCTGTCCCAATTCCTCCATGATGCCCCTAACTGGTGATGAATGACACTCTTCTAAAATAGCCTCCATCGCGGACTTTGGAACACACCTTCAGATCATATTGCTTGTGCACTCCATGAAAAGATATGACTCATCAAAGAAATACTTCTTCAACTCGAACAAAAACTTTCTCATTTGGTGAGGGTTGGAAAATGTCACGACCCAAAATGGATCACAACTAAATAAAGATAAACAAACTCAAAAGGATATAAGAAACTTTCCTATACCTGGAGTCATGAATGCTAGAGAATCTAAAACAGTACTGAAGGATAAATACAACTTTCTCAAAAACGAATATAATACTATCTCATAATATCTAATACATATTCTGAGAGATACGAAAATAAAAAAATGGCCCAAAGATTCATGATAACTCAAAGTCTGAGACTTGTCACGAACCAAGCCTAGGGCCTAGACGTGACACGACAAATGGGAACCGGAAGAAACCTCAAACAAGATTCTTAGTATATCAATCACACATTCTTGGTCACAGCAGCAAAATAGCAATAATAAGAGATATAAACAAGGGAAGCGGGATTAAGTCTTTGATAATCAAAAACATTTCAAGAGTCAAGCTCATAACACAAGTACATCAAATATTCCAACAACACGTCTAATATAGACTAGAGCGGGGGAAAAGACACTTTCTGGGCTCACCCTCATAGTATCACGTGTTCAACACAAAGAGATATCAAATAGTAAGAGTAGCATAGCTAAGGTCCTGGACTTGAAGACTCACCAAAGCTTATATTTTGAAATGTCAAAACTAGCCATGTGGAGGATGATTGAGAGGTGCTCCGGTTCCTACATGGTGACACCATGTAAGCATAGTGTATGCATTAGTACATTTAAATGTACTAAGTATGTAGGATATAATGCAACAAGACATAACCTAACATAGTCAAAATGCATAATCATAAGCAATGGATAGGTATGATGTCAATATGGTAAGCATCAACAATGCTTGAAGTAAAATATACTTGTAAATCCTATAACTTGCAAAATGTAGATGACATGTGTGGCAAGAGACCATAACCAACATAGACCAAGCAACTACTACTTGGAATCCAGGGCATATCACCCTTTCGTAAGGTGGTTAAGGTATTCACCCCTCAACATGGTGATCGGGAATATCAGTCCCCAAATAGCTGATCGATGTATCCACCCATAAACATGGTGATTGTGCATGTCCCCTCATATAGGTGATCGAGGTATCCACCTCTCAACACGATAATTAGGCATGCCACCCCATAACAAGGTGGTCGAGGTATCTACCCCTCAACATGATGATTGGGCATATCACCCCCCAACAAGGTGCTTGAGGCATGTCTCCCCCTCAACAAGGTGATAGGGCGTGTCACCCCCCAACAATGTGTTGTCTACTTGCAACACTATGGATATTTTTCATGAATTCAATGGAGACATGCAAGCCTTTAATCATCATAAAGTAACTTGACTTATAAACCATGTAATAGATCATCAATAACTTGAGAATCCTTGTCAAGACATTTTTTCAAAGACTTAGAAATCATGCAATTCAAGAGTGAAGTAATGTGAGAAAACTCAATGTAAATCAACTCACCAACACATAGTAAAACCCTCATATAAAATACCTTGAAATCCATCACCAAATCTCATAATAGATCATAGTTTCATAACTCAAAACATGCATAATCTCAATAGACAAAACCAATTCATAATATAAGCTTGATATAGATAAACCTGCATAATCAATCCACATTTCATAAAATCCCAACATAATTTATAATCAAAATCCATAGAAAGAGATACCTGTAGATGATGCAACTTGAAAACATGTAATTTTCATGAAAGCGGAGATTGGGCTCCATGGGTGAAAGGATCCAATGGATGAATCCACATACCTCAAACTTGGGTTTTCTGGAGATGAACTTGAAGAGACCTTAGGGCTTGAAGAGAATCCTTGAGTTTCAATGTTAGGCTTGAAATCCCTGGAATTTAAATGGGAATTTTGATAAAGTGTTGGAGAGGTTTCATATAGGGTTTTTCAGTGAAATAGAGTTGAAAAATGGCTAAGTACAGGTGTTTTCATGCATACGTGGGCATGGGGCGACGAACCCAATGTCCTTAGACAAAATAAGGAAAATAAGGAAGAATGCACACTGCTGTGATGGGTCTGCATCACAGAGTCATCGCGCACAACTACTATTTACGAAAAATTGAAAAATTTGTAAAAATCAATTTTCACTACGGGTCCTCTAAAATCCGAGTTATACTCATTTCTCACTCAATATTGCTCCCTAATCAAGAATATCACGTAGAATTTATAATATTACGCATGGATTTTTGGGATATATGAAAATTACGATTATGGGCATTTCGGAAGTACATTTTTTGGGGCATTTCAATATCTCCCCCTTGGGAACATTCGTTCCTGAATGTTAATGAAACATGCAAAAAAGAATTAATCATGAAGATTTTCACCCGACATGAATGTAACAAATGCATTTAAATATCATTTTCAAAATTCTCAACACAAAAGTCACAAATCACCATAAACTTGTTAACGTAAATATGAATGCATGCAAAATGACATAGGGGATGAAACTTAATATTTAAAATCATATGAGGGACTTATATTAGTACTTTCGACTTGAGTAGAGTGGAAGAGATATGGGTATCACTTTATTATGTCCGCCTTGGCTTCCCATGTGGCACTTTCAACTTGTTGGTTCCTCCAAAAGTTAGAAGTGAGTTGAGCACCATGATCCGAAATGATAGACAAGGGAACCCCATGCACTGTCACCAACTCATGTATATACAACTTGGCATAATCTTCGGCATCATAAGTGGTTTTGACCGGTTAGAAGTGAGCCGACTTTGTCGTTCTATCCACAACAACCTAAATAAAGTCAAAATGTTTCCTAGTCTTAGGCAAACCAGCCACAAAATCCACGTTGATCTCTTCCCATTTCCAAGTAGAAATCTCTATATCTTGGGCTAGGCCACCCGATCTTTGATGTTCAGCTTTCACTTGTTGGAAATTGAGATATCCGGATATGAACTTGGCAGTGTCTCTGTTCATACCACCCCACTAATACACCTTCCTCAACTCTCTATACATCTTTGTAGGACTATGGTGAATGGAATAGGATGAATTATGGGGCCTCTTTCAAAATCAATTTTTTCAAATCTTCCATATTTGGCACACACAATCTACCTTGGTACCTAAGAGCACCGTCTCCCCCTTGGGAGAAAACCTCCACTTTACCACCTTTCACCAAGGCCTTCAATTCTAGCAAGGCGGGTTCAAGATCTTGTTTTGCCTTTACCTCCTCAATCAAGGAAGATTTTGAACTATCAAAAACCACTATACCACCATTATCAACTTCATCTAACCTAACCCCCAGTATAGCCAACCGATGGACCTCTCTAGCCTCCTCATTGCCACTATCATGAACATGAGCTAAACTACCCATAGACACCCTACTTAGAGCATTAGCCTTAACATTAGCTTTGTCGGGGTGATAATGCACACTTATATCATAATCTTTAAGGAGCTGTAACCACCTTCTTTGTCTTAAGTTAAGATCTTTTTGGGTGAACACATATTGGAGACTCTTGTAGTTAGTAATCACATAACATGAACCTCATACGAGTAGTGAAGCCAATTTTAAAAGCAAACACTATGGCCACCAATTCAAAATCATGGGCGGGATAATTCTTCTCATATACCTTAAGTTGTCTAGAGGCATACACTATCACCTTACCACTTTACATCAAAACACACCATAAACCAATTCTTGAGGCATCACAATATACAACAAACCCTTCTGGTAGAGCCAAGATGGGATCGGAGACAAGCTTATCTTTCAGTGTTTGGAAACTCTTCTCGCATTCATCAGTCCACATGAATTTTTCCTTCTTTTGTGCCAACTTAGTCATAGGAGAAGCAATAAAAAAGAAGCCATTCAGAAACCTCCTGTAATAACCCGCCAAACCTAAGAAACTTCTAATGTCCGATGGAGCCAAAGGTCTAGACCAATTTCTAATCACCTCCGTCTTCTAAGGATCCACCTTAATGCCATCACCCGATACTACATGCCCTAGAAAAGAAACTTCTTTCAACTAAAACTCACATTTTTAATATTTAGCATACAACCTATCCTCCCTCAAAATTTGCAACACCACCCTCAAGTTATTCACATGCTCCTCCTTACTATGGGAATAAATCAAGATATCATCAATGAAAATCACCACAAACAAGTCAAGGTAGGGTTCAAATACCCTATTCATAAGATCCATAAATATAGTCGGTGCATTAGTCAAACCAAAGGACATAACCATAAACTCAAAGTGCCCATACATGGTCTAAAAAGCCATCTTGTGAATATCACACTCCCCCACTTTCACTAGATGATACCTGGACGGAAGATCAATCGTAAAAAGTGACTAGCCCCTTGAAGTTGATCAAAAAAGTCATCAATCCTTGGTAGTGGGTACTTGTTCTTTATTGTGACTCTAATAAGTTTCCGGTAATCAATGCACATCCTTTTTCTTTACAAACAACACCGGTTCACCCCAAGGTGACTTACTAGGCCTTCTAAAACCCTTGACCAATAAATTTCTCAATTTCTCCTTCAAATCCTTCATCTCCTCTGAGGATATACGATAAGGGGGAATAGAAATGGGTTGAGTTTCAGAAAGGAGGTCTATACCAAAGTCTATTTTCCTTTCGGGAGGAACACTGGAAAGCGCATCGGGAAAGACACAAGAAACTTATTAACCACTAGAACCGAATCAATAGCAAGGACTTTGGACTCAACATCCCTAACCCTCACAAGATGATAGAGACAACCCTTAGAAATCAACTTCTGGGATTTAAGGCAAGAAATGAACCTACTCTTAACCACCACATCACAACTTTCCCGCTCAAGGACTGGCTCATTAAGGAATTGGAATTTGACCCTACGGGTTCTACAATCAATAGAAGCATAATATGCATGCGACCAATCCATCCCAAGAATGACATCAAAATCCACCATATCAAATTCAACAAAATCACAAGGTAAGATTTTATGCGAAATGAACACGGGACAATTCTAGTAGACTCTTCTAGAAATAATGGACTCACCAATGGGGGTTGACACTTCATAAGGTTCACATAATAATTCGGGACTAACACGAAGCTTTTTGGCAACAAAAGGAGTAATAAAAGAAAGAGTGGCACCCGAGTCCATCAAAGCATACACATCAAAATCAAAAACCTTTAACATACCAGTGATGACATTGGGCACCTCATCTATCCCTTGTCGCCATTAATGAGCATAGAATACATTTTGCCTTAGAACACCCCCTCATTGGCCTCTTCTTCCCCTTTGACCTGCATTTGCACCTTGGCCTCGTCGATGACTATCTCTACCTTAGTTTTGAGCACGAGGACAATCAGTCACCTTATGATCCACTTCACCATAACCATAGAAAATATTAGAGTCCTTCAAACATGGGTCACTATGGTTTCTACCACATCTTTGGCACATAAGGATAGGCATCCCACCACAACAACTTTGGAATCTTGGATTATCATTAGTAAACCTTCTAGTAGGGGCATTGGAAGACCCTTGGCCTTGGAACTTATGGCCTTGAGGAAACCGGCCACCCTTGGAACTCTGGAAATCACCTTCAAAACGAGCCCTCTTGGACTCACCAATTCCTCTTTTTCTAAGATTTCCCCTTCTAGTTGTTTGGCATATGTCATGAGGGAGGACAAATCTATATCACCTACTAGCATGGCAGTACAGACTCCTCATTAACCAACCTGAACACACCCGACACAAATTTGTCCATCGTTGATCTCAGCTCGGCAAGCAATTGTGGAGCATACTTGGAGAGTTGGTTGAACTTGAGGGCATACTCCCTCACACTCATGGAACCTTGCTTAAGGTTCATAAACTCCATCATTTAAGCCTCTCTTAGCTCAATGAGAAAGAATCGGTTGGGAATGCGGCTGTGAAATTCTCCCAAGGAATAGCATCATCATTCTCTCCTCTTTGACTTCCATTGTGTAAACTAAATTTGGACCACACGTTTGAGTTGGTAGGCCATTAATTATGCTTTTTCCTCCGAATTGACCCCCATGATAGATGACACTTTGTACACCTCATCGATGAACTCTTAGGGATCTTCATCCGTCTTGGATCCATTAACTCCGGTGGGTTCATTCTAGTGAAATCCCTCACCCTGGAAGCCGGAGTGGGAGCATGAGGGGCTTGGACCCCTTGGTGAATTTGGTTGGTCATAGAATGAGCCAACATTGTAATAGCATCCCCGTAACTCATCTTGGGCCACCCCTCCACCTTAAGGAGATTGAGGAGTGGGAGGAGTCAGTGTGTACAGGCTCTCCTCAGTATCCTTCTTTGAATCGATATGATCTAGAAGAGAAAAGAACATTTATTAGGGGAAAAAGTCTTACACTAATATCTAAAGCATGATATACGCCATGAAGAAGTGAAACATTTCATAAAACACATCATAGCCTCCCACTCATAGTGGTGGTGCGCTTCACAACCATGAATAGGACTCTAATCGACATAAAGTGTTGGATTTTGAGGACTATTAACAAACTAGTTCTCTGATATAAAGTTTGTCACAACCTCAGCCTAGGGCCTAGATATGACTTGACGAATGGGAACCTGAAGGAACCCTAAACAAGACTCTTAGCATATCAATCACACATCCTTGGTTGCGGAAGCAAAATAACAACAACAAGAGATATAAACAAGGGAAGTAGGACTAAGGGAAGTCTTTGATAATCATAACACATTTCAAGAGTCAAGCTCATAATATAAGTACATCAAAATTCCAACAGCACCTCTAATATAGATTGGAGCGGGGGCCAAGATCTTTCCGGTCTTACCCTCATAGTAGCAGGTGTTCAACACAAAGAGATACCAAATAGATACCAAATAGCAAGAGTAGCATAGCTAATGTCGCAGGACTTAAGGACACACCAAAGTTTATCTTTCGAAATTCTAAACCTAGTCACGTGGAGGATGATTGAAAGGTGCTCCAGTTCCTACATGGTAACATCATATATACATAGAGTATGTGTTAGTACGTTTGAATGTACTAAGTATGTAGGATGCAATGTAACAAGACATAAGCTAACATAGTCAAAATACATAATCATAAGCAATGAATAGGCATAATATCAATATTGCATGCATGAATAATGCTTGAAGTAAAACATGTTTGTAAATCATATAACTTGCAAAATATAGATTACATGTGTCGGAAGAGATCATAACCAAGATAGACCAAGCAACTACAACTTGGAATCCAAGGCATGTAACCCCTTGTAAGGTGGTCGAGGTATCCACCCCTTAACATAGTGATTGGACATGTCACCCTCCAAATAGGTGATCGAGGTATCCACTCCTCAACATGGTGATTGGGCATATCACCCCCCAAAAAGGTGATCGAGGTATCCACCCCTTAACATGGTAATTGGGCATGTCACCCCCGAACAAGGTAGTCGAGGTATCCACCCCTCAACATGGTGATTGGGCATGTTACCCCACAACAAGGTGGTAGAGCTATCCACCCCTCAATATGGTCATTAGACATGTCACGCCCAACAAGGTGATTGAAGCATGTCGCCCCCTCAACCAAATGATTGGGCATGTCACCCCAACAAGGTGTGGTCTACTTGCAACACTATAGACACTTTTCATGAATTCAATGCTTACATGCAAGCCCTTAATCATCATAAAATCACTTGACTTATAAACCATGTAATAGATCATCTATAACGTGAGAATCCTTGTCAAGAGATTTTATCAAACACTTGGTGGGTTCATAATACTAGTTTATAATAATGCAATTCGAGAGTGAAGTAATGTGAGAAAACTCAATGTAAATCAACCCACGAATACATATTAAATCGCTCATGTAGAATACCTTGAAATCCATTATCAAATCTCATAATAGATCATAGTTTCATAGTCAAAACATGCATAGTCTCAATAGACAAAACCAATTCATAGTATAAGCTTGATATAGATAAACATGCTTAATCAATCTACATTTCATAAAATTTCAACATAATTTATAATCAAAATCTATAGTAAGAAATACCCATAGATGATACAACTTGAAAAAATATATAATTTTCATAAAAGGAGATATTGGGCTACATGGGTGAAAAGACCCAATGGATAAAACCCACATACCTCAAACTTGGGTTTTCTTGAGATGACCTTGAAGAGAACTTGGGGATTGAAGAGAATCCTTGAGTTATAATGTTAGGCTTGAAAACCTTGGAATTTGAATGGGAATTTTGATAAAGACTTGGAGAGATTTTAGAGAGGATTTTTGAGTGAAATAGAGTTTAAAAAAATGGCTAAGGATAGGTGTTTTCACGTATAAGTGGGCATGGGTCTATGAGCCCAATGCCATTGGCTGAAACAAGGAAAATAAAGAAGAATTAACACTGCTCTGTAATGAGTTCGTGTCGCGGAGCCATCGCGCACAGTACTGTTTCTGAAAAATTTATGAAAATTAATATCCGCTACGGATCCTCTAAAATTCAGTTATACCCATTTCCCCTTCAATTTCACCCCCTATCAATAATATGAAGTCGGAATTTTGATATCACGCATGAATTTTGAGATCTATGGTAATTACAATTACGGGCATTTCCGAACCATATTTTTGGGGCATTTCAAGGCTCACCGTCAAGATCTTGATGGTATCGATAATACTCAAATGGAATGATCAACTACCTTGTCCTAAACCCTGTGCATGACCTGCGGGGAGGAAACAAAGTAGGGGTGAGTATACCAAAATTTACCCAGTAGGTTCAACCGACTGAGTAAGAGAAATTGAACAAGTATATAATAATGAAGAGCCCTATCCCTGCATCCACAAAGGTTAGCACACGATAAAATATATACAATAATAATGAGCTAAAATATCCTCAAAGATCCATGATGCCATATACACAAATTGAAATATAATGCTCAACTCATCAACACAAATGTCTAGAATGTCACAACCTTACCACCTGCCCGTGGTCATGTAATATCAAGATTCCACGACCTTGCCACCTTCCTGTGGTCAAGGAATGTTATATGATGCCAAGTCCTTGCCACCTACCTGTGGTCAAGGTATAAGAAGTATGATTCTTACCCTCTTCTCCTATCCGGGTCAAGGGGTGGTACAAATATGAATTGTAATGCCCTTACCTCCTACCTGGGCAAGGGATGATACAAGCAACACACAATAGATGTAGTTCAACAGTGCAACTTGAATATGCATTTATACATATAGAATAGCATTACAACAGGAATACTGAGGCATGAGACTTATACTAATCATACATGCTCAAGGAGTAATATTGAGTGTCGCAGCTAATGCTAAAACCATTATATTATTTTAGATCATCATAATTATATCATTATTCAAGAGTGACAACAATATCGAACCTTACTCGTCCCAAGTACAACTATAACAATGATATCGGATCTAACTTGTCCCAACAGTATAAACATATCGATAACACCGGAGTTTACTCGTCCCAATTGATCTCACAAGGCTCATTTAGTCAAATTCTATCTCAATTCCTCATCATTTCATCATAATTCATCTCAAATCATTAATAGGATCAAAATTATACCATAATTCGGCTCAACCGGAGTCACTTTTCCATCATCATTTCAATATATCAATTCAATTACACAATTATCCATTTAAATCTCACAATTATCACATAAACAAGCTCAATAACTCAAGTCTAGTCCCAAAAGGTTAGCTGAACCTACCTCATTGTTGAAACCACACTGAATGAGCTTTTAATCAACTCAAGCATCCAGATGATCCTCGGATCGATCAACCACTATCAAAAATGGATACTACGCATCAAGAGATATATTTTGATACCCATATTACCATAACTTAGACTTAAGGACAAAATGGTCAAAACTAGAGCTAAAATTTGAATGTCATAAATTTGGAAATTGATTTCAGAGTCAGATTCTACATGAAAAAGGAGTTCGTGGGTGAAATCCTACTAAAATTAAGTTCAAATCGATGAAAAAAATCATCATTTAAAGATTCAAGATCATAGACAAAAAATTCTCAATTTTGGACATTCAAAATCATGAAATTCAAGTCAAAGTCAATATAACAACCATGAACATTAATCAAAATGATGTTAGGAACACTTACCCAAAAGATTTCTCAGAAACTCTCTTCAAAAATCACCCCTCAAAGCTTAAAATATTGAAAATGGAGTAAAGATGGTGATTTTATGTCTTTAAAACTAATTCAACAAAAATGTGCACCACAAAGTGGATAATTATCCACGATCATTGAGAAGAAACTGCCCTATACCTCCACAAGGGCGGAGAATAAAATGGGGCTGCACAGATACCCCATACCAGCAATTGCGAAATCTCAAAATGGACCCCCGTAACATATTCAAACTCAAAATTTCACAAACTTTATATGTATCCATACCAGAAATAGTGATCACGTCTCGAGGAATCATCAGAATTTTATTCTGAGGTCTCCACAACACATTTAACAATGCAAGTCAATTAAACTAGTTTAAAACTCAAAATACTAAAACTACCCTCGGCAACTCCAAAAATTATGAAAAGATCATTTTTATAGTTAGTTTCACCATCCAGAACAACTGAAACTGTCAGAATTCTAATAAGAGCTTCCGAACTCCGAATGTTAATCAAAGCCAAACTTTAGCTTCGAAAATAACTAAAATCATAACATTGGGTCTAAAAACCTCATTGTAACTCCAAATTCAATTCTGGAACTTCCTATAGTTCATTTTCAATATTCCGGAGCTAATGGAATTGATAGATCCCAATTCGACCAATGAAACTCAGAATGACGCAAAGACTCACTTTTTCAACAACTTAAGCTTTCAAAATGACCAAACTCATATTTTCAACTTTTAAAACTCAGGATGTCACAACCCAAAATAGATCACAAGTAAAGAAAGATAAATAAAGTGGAAACAACTCAGAAGATATAAGAAATCTCCCCAAAACTTGGAGTTATGAGTACACGAGCATCTAAATAGTGTGTAAGGTAAATACAACTATCTCAAAAGAAAATACAAAACTGTCTCATAATATTTGATACATAGTCTAAAAGATAAGAAAATATAAAGGGGACCCATTGATCCATGGTGGCTCGAAGTCTGAGCCTTACTACTGAGATCTTGACGGTATCGATAATGCTCAGATAGAATGATCAACTACCTTGTCCTGAACCCTATTCACGATCTGCAGGGAGAAAACAAAGTAGGAGTGAGTACACCTATATGTACCCAGTAGGTTCAACCGACTGGGTAAGAGAAATCAAGAAAGTATGTAATAACGAAGAATCCTCACCTGCATAAAATGGTTAGTACACAATACAATAGAGTCATAAATAATGGCAACTATAGATGGTATCCTGTCAAATGATACAATGCAATACAATGCACGAATACAATAGCCTCGTAGGACATGAATGAGGTAAAATCACGACTGTCATGGGGCCGATGTACATATCTATCAAGTCGAAGCTATAAGATAAAACACGCGGCTGCTGCAGACCATAATCAAAAGTATCTCGAGGCATCGTAGACCATAACTATTGTCTCAAATGTTGTACATATTGTATGAATGTGCATAACAATGCATCTGATCATATATCAAATGTGTGCACACCACTACAATTAGTCATATATAACATGTGTGCATATTTATGCATACCAATATACCCAGTCTAATATAAGATATGTGCATACCAATGCAACAATGGAACATAAGAATTTATGCACACCAATGCAACTAGTCTATAAGATGGTGCATACCAATGCAACGATGGAGTATTATCATTATATGGGTATACCATGCTTATATCATCATCAATCACAAATAACCATATGTCATTAAAACAAACTCCACAAGTATCACAAATGGGCTCATAACTCCCACACTGATCATACTCATCCTCAATTAGTCACAACCCTAACCAAGAACTATTTCAAGTCTTGTATTATTATAGTGATGTCCCAAATTATCTAAAATAAAACAAGATTTCATCTCAATTAATCAATAAGATCGCTATTTACTCAATATTTGACTTAATCGACCTCATATTCCCACCAAATTCAATCATATCATGACATCAGATCACAATTCAATCTACATCTCACAATTATCATAATAAACATGCTCAATAGCTCAAATCCAGTCCCAAAAAGGTTAGTTGAACCTACCTCGATGCCGAAACTACACTCGAACAAGCTTTCAATCAACTCAAGCCTCTAAATGATCCACATATCAATCAACCACTATCAAGAATAAACACTACCTATCAAGAGGTGCATTTACCTATATTGGCATATTTTAGTCTTGAAGGCAAAATGATCAAAACTAGGGCTAAAATTTGAAAGTTCTGAATTTGGAAGTTGACTTCAAAATCGGATTCTATGCAAAAAAATGGAATTCGTGGGTGAAAATTCCAGCAAAATCGAGTTCAAATCGATGGAGAAATCCTCATTTAAAGTTTTAAATTAATATACCAAAAATTCCCAATTTTGGACATTTAATACCATGAAATTCAAGTCAAAATCAAGATAAAAACCATGAACATTAGTCAAAACAATGTTAGAAATACTTACCTAAAATATTTCTCTAAAAACCCTCGTCACAAATCATCCCTCAGAGCTTGAAATATTGAAAATAGAGTGAAAATGGGGGTATTACATCTTTAAAAATGATACAACAAAAATGTACTCCACAAAGATGGACCTTTATCCGCAATCATGGAGCATAAAAGTGCACATACCTCTATGAAGGCAGAGTACAAATTGGCTTGCACCAGATACCTGTCACGAACCAGACTTAGGACCTGGGAGTGACATGGCGAATGGGAACCCGGAAGTCCCCAAACAAGAGTAATAGAATCTATCCACACATCATTGGTTCAGAAGCGTACATGAATTAGTAAACACATAGTTCTAAAGGATAGGAAAGTAGGACTCACGCTATGGATGTATCATAAGGATAGGGATTAACATGGATTCACAAAACATATAGCACATAATGACTAATGGGTGGGTAAGTATGAGACACTCTATAGGGGCAATATGAGACTTAGGATCTTCCACATCATAACATGAATCCATAACATAAGCTTCTAATCAATCCAAAATGACCATAACCATTACATAATCATGTCTATAAATGTAATCCCTAGTATAACGCATAGCATATAAACATAAAAGAGAGTCTACAAGGTATCCAAAAATTCCTCTAATCATAAGATAGGATAGAGGCCAATACATGTCCTAGGCTCACCCTAAAAGTAAATAATATAAACCGAACATCATAGGTAGAGGAATGGGGTTAGACCTTGGATGATAGGACTCACCACAACAAGTGTCTCAATATCCAAATTTAGACATTGTACGGTGGATGGAGGTAGTCCTCCATCCCTACATGGTTAAATTATGGAGGAAAAAATATGTGTTATTATGTTTGAATATATTAAGTATGTGAGCATGCAATGCACATTAACTCATTAAACTTGCCTTTAATGTTAAATGACAAGGACACATATATAGAAAAATCATATAATTAACAAGTGAATAGTTTATATCAATATGCCATGACGTGCATGATGCATGAATATGAAATACTTCATATATAATAAGGATAGGACTATAACCGACATAACACCAAGAGAGCTGTAACTTGGAACTCCGTCATCTTTCCCATAACGGATAAAGAGGTGACCTACTTGCCAAAGGTAGATCCATTGACATTTATCATCATCATTCCCCAAAGGGGCATAAACATATACCTACGTAATGCACATAGTTCAAGAGAAAGGAGCATGGACCCTTAGAGATAGCCCACCCTGCCTCCAATCCCATCGGTGCTAGGTCATCATCTCACCAGAATATAGCGGGTTGAGTCATTGCAAAAAAGACAGACATTAATAGTGGATCCAAGAGAGTTTTAATCATCTTTACCTTGGCAAGTATTGGACGGGCATGGCGACAGCATTGCTATCGTTGTGAATCAACAAACTAAAGGTGGTGGGATTGATTACTGATTAAGAGAAATACCTAAGCAAAGCATGATGGAATGCGAAATATTTTAAAATGAGTTGCATAACATTGATCCTATTGTTAAAGATGGATTTTATTCTTAAATTGCGTGTTCATTGAGTTGACTTTTAGATTATGGAGTTGACTGTTAAGTTGATTAACATTTGAGACTTACTTGTTTCTTTAGCCATTTTACATACCAGTGTTCTCCATTTATTAATATCCATTTGAGCCTACGTCATTAATGATGTAGATATATGTGATAGAATCCTTCAGCAAGTGCACCGTTGAAGTCCAGACTCTTGTTTCTAGACTTGGTGAGTCCTCCTTGCTTATTCGAAGGAGCCTTTTTCTTTCTTTTACTGAGTATCATTTTTCTTGAGGTAGCCCGAAACTTGTCTTGGCACCTTTTAGATGAGGATAGCGACTTCATAGATATCAAGAGATATAGTCGATTATTATTTATTTTTCAACTCTTGTTCATCTAAAACTATTATTGAAAGAGGCCTAGTATTTATTTAAATTGAAACTCTTTCTTGAGTATTCTTCCATTGTTGAGTATGATGCGATGATAAGGCCAGGTGGTTCTCTTGGGGAATTATCAATAGTTTTTCAAGTACTAGCGATGCCAAGGGTACCCTCCCAGGATATGACAAAATTTGTTCTTAGGAACATTTTTTATAACAAACAACTTTTTCAAATTTTTTATTGGTCCAAAAAGATGTTGTAGTATAATGGGAAAAGAACCCAAGAACTCTCCTAATTGAAGAACACTGAAAACCATTGATTTAAAGTCGTTTTTGTTATCAATACTGGATCACAAAAGTTATTTAGCTAATAATATAAATATTAGAATGGCACATCTATTCAAAGGACTCAAAATTCTAGATCTGACTCTAACTATGGATGCTTCCTATTTTTATTATTATGCATGATTTAAGTTTGAATTTGTCAATTATTGACTTGAAATGCATGAACACCTATTAAGGGTTTATACTATGAAGTTTTTTATGATATTTAAGCTATGCATCCTATGATACTATGAAATGCTATGCATATTTATGAATTTTGAGATGATTTTTATGATGTCCTAACTAAGGGTTTTACTATAATGATGGCGAGTTGTTTGAATAATTTTCAAGTGAGCATGTTTTACTTCATTCGTGTCCAATACTCTTAAATTTCATGATTTTAAGTCCTTATTCATAAACCCACTATGTTTTGGCTAAGACTATATGATGAAGTATCTTATATTGATGAAAGGTTTTATTGTAAGCTACGTAGGTCATGAATATCATGTATGATTATGGGTTGCTAAGTATGTTATGAATTCATGAAAAAATTCTATGAATATTAAGAATGATTATGAACCCCTTTGATGTTATGTTACTTCCTTTTGTGGAAAGAAAATGCTAACTTGAAGGGGTTAAGGATGTTGATGAGCTACTCCTACTATGCTATTATGTTTTACATTTTTTAGATGTTATGATCATGCTTATATTTATGTATTTTTTGGGACTAGTCATAGCACCAAATGAGGCTTAAGGTGGGGGCTCGATGCCACAATAGGTTATCATTTTTTCCCTAAATAGGCAACTAAGTCAAGTTACCTATAACATTGGGTATAGTCTACCTTAGCAAGCAGACTTCTCCTTTTTTGGTGTGGAGGCAACACCAGAATTCCATATAGTAGCTCGCATGGTCTTATATGTTGGTTATGGTCTCCTTCCACATATGTATATACTATGTTATGAAGTCATGATTTACCTTCCACGCATGTTTTAATTAAGACATTGATCATTCATTTCATACTGAGCTTATTACCGACATATATGATTATGCATCTTGACTAATATGGATTATGATTCCCTTGTTGCATTACACATTCACATACTTATATAATTAGTACAATCAACGTACTAATGCATACTTTTTGTTTACAAAAACTCGTGTGCATCCTGATCTTCTCACCATAAACTAATTTCTCCTACCTAAGCTACTCATCATCAATCAAGGCAGTTATTGGTAGAATCTCAATAATCAGTGCTACTAGTGGCTGCTCCACTAGAAATTGGGCCTCAGGAGCTTGTTGATGATCCTTAGGCTGTACCCTAAGCTGAGTCTGTGATGTACCAGATGTATCAACGGGGCTACTTGCCTACCCCTAAGTCTCAAGTACACCAAAACCCTCAATGGAGTATCCTGGAGTAGTAGTGCTACAGCAAATTTATGAGGAACCTGTTCCTACCTAGGCTCTATAGCTAGCTCGGGGGAGATACTCTGATCATAGTCTCTTGCCGGTGCAACTCCTCGGCCCCGGCCTTTAGCTCATCCTCTGGTACGATCCCTACCCCTAGCTGGGTTCTTAATAGAAACATTAGAGGCTGCCTGCCCTTACCCTGTATCAGCAGTGGCTCAAGTCCCCGCCATCTATCAAAAGGATATAGAGCACTCAACACTTAAACAAAATCCATGCATAAATTGATTAGAATGAAGTAAAAGAGAATTTCCTAACAGACTCTATAGCCTCTCAAAAATAAATAATGGACGTCTCCGCACCAATCCTTAAGACTCTACTCAATTGGGCTCGTACATATATGAGACCGATGAACCTGAGGCTTTGATACCAAATTTTCATGAACCAAAAATCAGTTAGAATGGCACTCACCTAAACCACTAAGGTGACTCAGCCCAAATGAAACAACTTAAGATGGCAATAAGAGAGGAACATAAATAGTCTAAAACGGATAGATAGCATTAGAAAGAAAACAACTACAACCTTCCCAGAACTGGTGTCATATGTACAATCCTCTAAACATAGAAAGTTCAGAGAAAATATATGTCTTAAATGTCTATTTCTAAAATAGAACAAAAATATAATAATGGACTCCTCGAAGGTCTCCTGAAGACATAACAGTTACCTCAAGAATAATCCAGAAGCTCGATCCTGTATGAGAATAGTCTAGCCAGAGAGACCAGGCTCACAACCTATAAAAATGTAGCAACAATGACCACCAAACAATAGGATACTCAACGAAATAAAACTAACCTAAACTAAATCAATAAACAACACAAGTAACTCCTAACTCCCAACTGCATACCACCAAAACTACAAACATGCACTCAAAAAAGTCTCAACACAATGTAATATATAATTCACAATAATATAGTTATACTCATAACCTGGCATAATATCTCAATACACAGATATGTAATTATATCCAACAGGAACTTGAGTCAATGATACAAGAAATATACAATCTCATTAGCAATATAATAGTGATATCAATACAAGTATGATATGAGATAGAGTGAATGTCATGAGATGTAACCAGTGTGATTCAATGTCAAATAATCATGACGCATGCCTGTCCTACGATACACATCTGCTGATAACCTCAAATCAAAATCCATAGGTGGCACACATGGCCATATATCCACTGGAACCATTTTCCTTCAGCATTTACTTTCATATCTAGCTGACAATTACCCGTAATCGAAATCTCATGATTAAAGCCTACAAGAATATGTTTCTACTCGAAAGTATTCAAATCCGTATATATAGGGGCATACAAGGTTCAATCGTTCTTAATTAAAGGTTAGAAGTCCACATGCCTGAGATAATGTTGTGAATCAAATGAAATCCAAAGTTTTTCCCTTCCAACAATACTCTGAATCATCAAAATCTATTCGAACATAGCATCATAGTCACATAATGAATCTAATGACACTAAAATTAATTAATTCAAAGAAAAAAGAGCAAATTGGACAAAAATTATATGCCAGATATCACGACCAAAGCCTTAGGCCTAGACGTGACATGCGAATGGAAAACCCGAAGGGACCACAAACATCATTACACATCATTGGTCGCGGAAGCAATTAAACAACATAATAAGAGTTATAAGGGAGAAAGGACTAAAGGGATACTTTGATAACATAAGCATCAAAACAAGAGAGTAAAACATCAATATATAACATGTCCAACAACACCTCTACTACATGGATAAGACTAGGGCCAAGAAAAGCAACCGGGCTCACCCTCATAATCAATATATACATAAAAGAAAGGTAGTCTTAGTGCATATCATGAGATCATAGATATTATTCCTAGAATGGAGGACTCACCAACTAGCTTGAGAGAAATCGTACTAGCCATATGGATAAAGATGCTCAAGCGGGGCTCCAGTTCCTATATGGTGATATCATGTAGGCATAGAGTATGCATTTCTACGTTTAAATGTACTAAGTATATAGATGCAATGAAACAAGTGATAAGCACCATAAACAAAATGCATAAATTAGGCAATGAACAAACATATAGCAATATGACATGTATGAATGATGCTTGAAGAAAAATCATGCTTATATAGAACATATTACATGTGTAAAGAGAGACCATCGTTATAGAACCCATAGTTTACCAAGGTACAAACTCCTTTGGTTAGTTGGTAGATCATCGCACCCTACCATCCATAGTGATTGAGGTAATAACCCCTCAATTCGGTTGCCAAGGTACAAACCTCTTGATTGATTGGTGGATCATCGCACCCTACCACCCATAGTGATTGAGGTACTAACCCCTTAACCAGGTTACCAAGGTATAAACCACTTGATAGGTATGTGGATAGTCGCACCCTATAACCCCTAGTAACTGAGAAACTAACCCCTCAATCAGATTATCAAGGAACAAACTCCTTGATTGGTTATCAAGGTACAAACCCCTCGACATGATTACCGGGACCCTTAACCACCCGAGTAGGGCATGATCACATTCCACCAAAATATAAGAGAATATATCATATAGATATGTTCCTTTCATCATCATACAGTCATTCAACTCATAAGACATGCATCGGACCTTCAATACCTAAAGAAACTATAATCGGACATTTTATCAAAAACTTGGCAGATGTGTAGAGCTAGTGTAAAGCCACACAATTTAGGGATGAAATCATGCAAAAAATCTATTATAAAACCACCCTTCAATACTTGGTAACACCCTCAAGCAATATACATCAAAATCCTTCATCAAATCCCACAGTGGGTCATAGATTCATAGCACAGAACATGGTAAAACAGTCACAATTTCATGAAACCCCAACGTAGTTCATAATCTAATTCATAATAAGTAAGACCCATAAGTAAATCAACATAAAATCATGCAATTTAGGTTTAAAAAAAAAGAAGTTTGGGCACCATGGGTGAAAGAAATCAATGGTTGAAACCCACATACCTTGACTTTGGGAAATTCTGGAAGAAGATTGGAGATTGAGATTTGAAGCTTGAATGAGAACCTTAAGATCTGGATGAGTTTTGGGACTTGAAATTTAGAGTAAAATATGGGTCTAAGTGTTTGAGTGAGTATTGAGGAATGTCTTGAATGATATGAAGGTGAAATATAGATAAGTATAGGTATTTTTACGCATGGGAAGGCTTAGGACCAAGACCCAAAAGCCTTGGGCCGAAGTGAAAAACTGCACAAAAATTACACTGAGGTGTGCCCTTGGCGCGTCGTGCCGGGGGCGCCGAGGCCTCACTGGAATTCGTTTAAATATATCCCCCTTGGGAACATTCTTCCTCAAATGTCAAAGAAATGTATATGAGAAGAGTAATCATGAATATATCATCCCCAACAAGAATGCAACAATACACTTAAAAGACCATTTTTAAAATCTCAATATAAGTGTAAAAATTATCATGAACTTGCCAATATAAACATGAATGCATGCAAATGACTTAGTGGATGGAACATGAGACATGAAATCACATAAAAGACTTGTAATTAATACCTTAGTCTTGAGTAGAATGGAAGAGATAAGTATATCGCTTTTGCATGTCCGCTTTGGCCTCCCGAGAAGCACTTTCGACTTGTTGATTCCTCCAAAGTACCTTGACGGAAGCAACATCCTTGTTCCTCAACCTCTTCACTTATCTATCCAAGATCTCTACTGGAACCTCTTCATATTTCGAGTTGTCTTCAACCATCCCCATAACATCAAGAGGAATAATAGCATTAGGGTCACCCACACATTCCCTCGACATAGACACATGAAAAATCGGATGAACCAACTCCATTTCACTAGGCAACTCCAACTCATATGCCACTTTACCAATTATACTCATCACCCTATAAGGACTTATAAATCTTGTACTTAGTTTACACTTCTTACCAAAACAAACCACACATTCATGGGTGAAACCTTCAAATTGACCCAATCACCAACTTTAAATTCAAGCTCCCTTCTCCTCACATCGGCATAGGACTTTTGGCTACTTTGGGCCGTCTTCAACCTTCCTATAATCATCCTAAACTTCTCAAGAGCCTCCATAACAAGATCTGGTTCTAATAAATCCATCTTTCCAACCTCACGCCACCCCACCGGTGATCTACAACATCAACTATAGAGATCCTCAAAAAGGGCCATACCGATGCTAGAATGATTGCTATTATTATAGGCAAACTCAATCAATGGAAGATGATTATCCAAACTACGCTTGAGCTTCAATACACAAGCCCTGAGCATATACTCAAGTGTTTGGATAGCTCTTTCGACTTTACCATCCATATAAGGGTGAAAGGACGTACATTGTTTAACTCTTGTATCAAGACCCCTTTGAAAGGACGTCAAAAATGTAAAGTAAACTTAGCATCACGATCCGATATAATAGACAAGGGAACCCCATGAAACCTCACCAACTCATGAATATACAATCAAGCATAATCTTCAGCCCCATATGTAGTCTTAACCAATAGAAAGTGATCCAATTTCCTCATCCTGTCGACCACAACTCAAATGGAATCAAAATCCTTTTTAGTCTTGGGTAACCCAACCAAAAAATCCATGTTAATTTCCTCCCATTTTCAAGTAGGAATCTCTAAGTCTTAGGTTAGGTTACCTGACCTTTGGTGCTCGGCATTGACTTGTTGGAAACTATGACAACGAAAAACAAATTTGGCAATGTCCCTCTTCATGCCTCCCCACAAAGACACATCCCTCAAATCTCTATACATTTTAGTAGATCCGATAGGTGAATAGAATAGGAAGAACCATGAGCCTCATCAAGAATCTTTTCTCTCAAGCCTCAACATAAGGCACACATAACCTACCTTGGTATCTAAGTGTAACACACAACACCTTACAGTACTAGTATAATTCAAACGAAACATGATATGGTTTGGTCAAATTAGCGCCCATTTTTAAAAGTGCTCGAATCTTATGTTATAAGGGGATATGTGCGTCCAAAGCTTACGAGGGTCGAGCGTATACATGTTTTGTGTCAAATTAAGGAGATCACAACATTAAATGATGTAAGAGAATTGAGGTGCTTGTAGGACTTAAGAAGATAGCAGGTGAGTCACCCACTTGCTTAGCTTAAATTTGCTAGCTAAACGGAGACGAGGCTCGACGTCGAATTAGTCCAAATCCGATTATGAATAAAGTCTGTGTTAAGGGTGTAACTTTAGCCCAAGTTTTAGCCTCATAAATGGACTAAAGTTTTAGCCCAAGAAGGATATTAAAAAGGTCCCAAAGACACCACAACCTACTTGGCTATTTAGGCCCATAACTAAGTAAGAGAAATTGGGAAAATGGGTAGCCCAAGTCCATCAACTTGGAGACCCATTTAGGCAGAAGTGAAAGGGGCATGGAGCTGCATCACCAGGCTCCTATATATACTATTATATGGTCAAAACTAAAGGAGAAATTCGGCCAAAAGAGTCTATATAAACAACTCCCACAAGTCATTTTTCAACTTGAACACACAAAAATCAGATTGGTCTCCAAAGTTTTCTCTCAACTTTTTTTAACTTTGTAAAGCAGACAAATGACTCTTTTAGGGCTCTTGAAGGAGACCCGAACCTTGAAGGAAAAGGTAAGTAATCATAGTTATGTATTTAGTATGGTTTCTTCATGAAAAACAACAAGTATATGCTAGTATGTTTGTGCTGGAAATTTGGGACAACATGTATTTAGAAAGTTGTTGCACACTTGCCTTTTATTTTAGTGTCTTCTCTATGATTTGTGGGATGTATTACAAAGATACGTTTATGTTCTTAACATGGATTGAGTTCTAAATATTACCCTAAGGTTGCTTCCCTGATTTTGGTTTCATTTAACCTATGCATTTTATTGTGCTATCTTAAGTGTACTGTTGATTGGAACTTGTCATCTGTTGGATGGAAGGTTATTAGTTCATGTCCTTCGTAACTTCTTGAGTTCTGTTATAAGACTATTTTAGGTCTATTTTCATATGTAAATGTTGTTGGAACAGTTTGGTTAGAGTTGGAATAGGTTTGGAATTGTCGACGTTGAAATGTAGCGAAGGAAGGTAACGTTATGCTACCCATTTTTAGGTTGTGTAGAATTGTTATGTGTTGTTGTGTTTTGTGGGCTTTTTGTAAGGTTGTTTTGGAACTAAAACAGGCTTTACAAGGTGTGTACATGAAAATATGTATTAGAAAAATATGATTAGGGGAGAAAAGGTTGAAAGAATACGCTTGGGTTTATAAATACCCGCTTGCTACCCGTGTGTTATTTTTTTATGTGATTGGGCTACGAAGGCGTATTTATTGGATGCTAATGCTAGTTTTATCACCTACTATGTTATAGATAAGTATTTGGAGGAAGCTAAGGTTATCCTAAGGTAGTAACGAGGTTATACAACGAGGTATGTAAGGCTACTTGATTTCGTATTACTTGGCATGAAATCTAGATTCTTCATTGGCACATAAAGG